>JAXDDW010000001.1:2980000-3055000 GCA_034670385.1 Hoplostethus mediterraneus | reverse complement strand
AGTTTTCAAAACAAGTCGGCCTCCATTTTCAAAGATTTCACAGCTACTCTTACAAATCAAAACCCTCTGCTGAACATTAAAGAAGGCATCTGATGGTTGTTGCTTATGAAATAGCAACATTTAGAGGATGAAATAGTCAGAACAGCATCGAGTCGTTTTCCCCACTTTTAAGGTCGGTAGAAACGGTTTAATAAAGATATTGAAACAATTCAAATACTGTTTATCCATGTGACCACATTCATATTTAATGTGTTATATAAATGTATTCTTTAACATTTTGCTGTTGTTGGGTGAAAACCTTGTATCTCCAAGATGTCAGCCTGGGGTTTATCTCAAGGGGTTTGAAAGGTTTTCAGAAGCCCAAGACTGGTAGGATGTCCTGAACCCACAGAGGACCATGGGATCCTTCAGAGGAAGTTGAAACACTAGACAACCAGACAACCAGACCAGTGTATTTCTAGAATAGAATGGAAATTATTCTAACTGAATTGTATATTTCTATTTATTTATTATACACAAATTTCAGGTTTGTAACCTCAGATACTACAGAGTACTAAGATGTAACTCCTGGTAAAGTGTATTTCCAGGATCGTGTGTATATATGTGTGTGTGTGTGTGTGTGTGTGTGTGTGAAAGATCCAGCACTTAGCCTTAGTTACTAGCCAGCTGGGAACTGTCAAAAGGTTATATAACCTAATAGCTGCCTGCTCCTAGCCAGGTTAGTGTGTGTGTGTGTGTGTGTGTGTGTGTGTGTGTGTGTGTGTGTGTGTGTGTGTGTGTGTGTGTGTGTGTGTGTGTGTGTGTGTGTCAGACGATGTGTGAGGAGAGAGAAAAGAAGGAAGGGTGGGAAAGTGTGTGTGTGTGTGTGTGTGTGTTCTTGGGTGTTCCATGCATGTTCCACATGTGTGTTTGTGCTAATTTATCAATCCTCCTCCTGTTTAGTCGTCATGGCAGCGTTGCGTCACCATGGAGATGGAGAGAAAGAGACACAGATGGAGAGAGAGAGAGAGATAAAATAGAATAAGTTTGGGAGAGAAAAGTATGAG
This sequence comes from Hoplostethus mediterraneus, assembly GCA_034670385.1. Classification (NCBI taxonomy): domain Eukaryota; kingdom Metazoa; phylum Chordata; class Actinopteri; order Trachichthyiformes; family Trachichthyidae; genus Hoplostethus; species Hoplostethus mediterraneus. Next base: position 3,053,954 of record JAXDDW010000001.1, on the reverse strand, counting down.
AAAGAAAAAGAGGCAAGGAGTGTAAAAGAGAGAGAGACGAATAAAGAGAGGAGGGAGAAAGAGAGAGAGAGAGAGAAAAATGGAAAGAAGCAAAGAGAGAGGGAGGGAGGGAGAGAGTTAGTCCTGCCTGTCCCATAAAGTGAAGATATATGAGCGAGGGCCTCTGGGTCCTTTCACAGTCTCTTTGATATCACTCTGTGTGTGTGTGTGTGTGTGTGTGTGTGTGTGTGTGTGTGTGTGTGTGTGTGTGTGTGTGTGTGTGTGTGTTTGCATTCTGTGTAAGTTGCTTTGGCAACTGGTGCAAATGTGCATGGGGTTTGTGTGTAAGCCTGCACACACACATATGTGCGGCTGTACATGCATGTGGTGTGCGACTGTATTTTTGTGCTTCCTTGATGTACCATTACAGATGTGTGTGTGGTGTGTGTATGTGTGTGTGTGTGAGTGTGTGAGTGTGTTTATTTCTTTGTTAATGATCTTAATGGGTGTGGTAATAGTATAGTTTGTGTTTATTTCCATGTCTGTCCCTGTTTGTTTGTGTGTGTGTGTGTGTGTGTGTGTGTGTGTGTTGCCTACCTGTAGTTAGTAGTGCTGAGTACTGGGACACACACACACACACACGTGCTCATGCACACATACTGTACACACACTTATACAAACGCCACATATGGACGCCACATGTTGCAGCTGTGAACACTTTGTGTGTGTGTGTGTATGTGTGTGTGTGTGTGTGTGTGTGTGTATTCAGAATGCGTCAGCCACCGCCCTCGGACATAAAACACTGAAAACACTGCAGGTGGAGGGGACATTCAGTACATTAACTCAGCATTGCCTGGCCACACACACACACACGCACACACACACACACACACACACACACACACACACACACACACACTGTTACACAATGAAGCCATTTAGTCTGTGTTGAACTAGTTCTGCCATAGTCTAAATGGAGCTGGCTGGTTTTTGCAAGCTCATGCACACACACACACACACACACACACACACACACACACACACACACACAGTCGCTCAGTGGCCTGTCAAAGAAAACACATTAGGTCAGTATTTACACTGCTAGCTTCAGTTGTAGTCGTCCAGAAAGTACAGAAAAGTCCCAGAATGCACCGTTTCTGTTCAGCTGCAGTCAATGTGATGTTACAGCTTTACTTGTGTTGTCCTATCACAGTACAGGAGACATGTTAACCACCAGAGTTTCAATGTAGAGAAATACAGAGACAGATAGACACCGGGGGTATGGATGTCCACATAGAAAGAGGCATCTGTAAACTGCATGTGTCCTGTTTATTTGTGTGAGTGTGTGTGTGTGTGTGTGTGTGTGCGCGCGCGCGCTCTGTCAGTAGTTCTGTCCTCCTTAACCCAGTGTGTTAACCAGCTGATGGGCTTAGCCGTCTACAACAGCATCGCTCTGGACATCCACTTCCCACCGCACTGTTACAGGTAGGGGTGTGTGTGTGTGTGTGTGTGTGTGTGCGTGCGTGCGTGCGTGCGTGCGTGCGCATCCAGGAACTACTACTTAGTTCCAGGAACTTGTAACTTTACCACTGGTGGAACTAGCCCCATAAAGGTTCTTCTTGGATACTTTTAGGGGTACCAGGAACCATTGGGGCAGAGTCGCAGTACTGAACAATGCTGATTGGTCAATACAAGCTATGCAAAAATCGTCAAGTTCACAATACACACCAACTTGTTCAATTCCGATACCAAACTCATTTCACATCTCATCGTCTCACAGATATTTGTTTTTGAAAACAGCGACGTCGAGGTTCAGGACTGATCTGTGTATTATCAGACGAGGAGGCAGAGGATCCTGGAACTCTTCTGGGGACCTCAAAAGGTTCCTGCTCAGAACAGGACCCAGAAGGTTTCAGGTTCCTGCTCAGAACGGGACCCAGAAGGTTTGAGGGTCCTGACGATAGGAGAAATGCATGAAGGAAGACTTCTACCTTCTTCTCCTGCCTTACAGGAAGCTCCTGACCCCACCTACTGTACCATGTGACCAGAACGCCCCCGTTGGCATGGCAACAGCCACCCTGGACGACCTGCAGCAGATAATGCCGGTAGGTCTCGCAGCCTGATTGGTTGCTAGTTTGAATCCTGGACCGGATGGGGAAATCTGGGCAAATCCCTCCATCTCTTTGTGTTCCTCTTTCCTGACTCTCTTCATCTCTTTGTCCCAGCATCCTTCCCTCTTCTCTCTCTTCTCTCTAACATGTCTTTCTTACTGCTGACACTAGAGGGCGCCAGAGGGAAACTTTTCACCTCTCACTCTGCAGAACCTAAATTACAAGAATTACTTTAATTCAATCTGCCAGATTGAATTAAAGTAAACCCGGGTGGGGGGGCTTTCATGACTCGACTGTTTTGACCTTGACTTTATTTTTTCCACCTTGTTTTTTAGAAAGTTTTTTCAGAGATGAGATATTTTATATGAATCTCACCTACACAATCGTTATTTTTCTTCTTCCTCTGTTATGTGTCTTCCGCATGTGCATATAAATCAGCTCAGTGTTTCAACTTGTTTCTCTACTCAGTCTTCTACTTTCCTCATCTCATCACATCTCATCACATCTCATCACATCTCAAACAGAGAGAGTTTGGTTTCAATTGTCCAGCTTTGCCAGATACGAACTTCATTCTGCCACTTGGGCGTTGCCACTCTCTCTCTCTCTCTCTCTCTCTCTCTCTCTCTCTCTCTCTCTCTCTCTCTCTCTCTCTCTCTCTCCCTCCCTCCCACACACCCTCTTGGACATTCAAACATGCACGTACACACACACACACACACACACACACACACACACACACACACACACACATACACAAACACACACACACACACACACACACACACACTAGGGTGCTAAAAGTGGACCTGCGGTTATGTAACAGTGGGATACCAGATATGAGTGCTGATGCAGCCTAATTTATAGATGGATACTTGATTGACCTCCAGGGGAAAATTCTGGGGTTGCAGCTTGTATTTTTTACAAAATACAAGGTAAGGAAACAAAATACAAAAAACAAAGTATAAAAAAACGTATAACTAAAAGACAAAAGTGGATAAAGGTGGATGAGGTGGATAAAGTGGATAAGGTGGATAAGGTGGATAAAGTGCAGGGCAATGGCGATGAATGAATGTGAAAGGGAATGAAGTGCGAGGTGGTGAGGTCCTCAGTTGAGTTCTCCTCCATTGAGCTGTAGAGGGGGAGGGGAGTCAGGAAAGACTTCCTGTAGCGCTCTCTCTGTCGCACCGCGGTGGGATCAGTCTGTGGCTGCTTCATCACCATGTCATGGAGGAGGTGGGAGACATCATCCATGATGGACAGCAGTCTGGCCGGCATCCTTCTCTCTGCCACCTCCTCCAGGGTGTCCAGGTCAATGCCCACAACAGAGCCAGGCCTCCTGATCAGTTCCTTCCTGGAGCAGAGCAGAGAAAAACCACAGAAGAAGAATTCACTTTATTAACCAAGTACAATAAACACACAAGAATCAGTCTCATAAAAATACACACTGACACACCTACACACATTACCTACTGAATGGATGAATGAATGGTAGGTGGATGAACAAGCAAATAAATGATCTGACAGTTTGTGAGTTTTTCTGTTTCTGTGAAAGAGTCACGAGGGATTCAAGGACCAATGAATAGATGAACGGATGAGTGAGTGAGTGAGTGAAAGAAGAGCTTGCATGCTCAGCAAGGCTTCCCCGGATGAATACAAGTTCAGACATACCTTTTTGTATGAATGCTGATCTCTGATCTGTTCCCAGGAGCTGGCTCACGGTTTGGGAGAGCTGCTGAGCTACGAGGGAAACGTAGAGGAAGACTTCTACCTCACCTTCCAGGTTTGTAGAAGACTTCACTTCCTGCTCGCTAAAGTAACGTGGAATTAGAAAACCCGTTACAAGCCCAAGATGTTACAAGGGAACCAGTTGGTTGAAGGTCAGACAGTTAACTAGACTGTTTTTACTGCCTCATGTTAAAGGAAGACCTTCTGCAGTACTAATGCAGGAACATGGAGGAGGACGTTCACAGTGTTTGTACTTGACTCTTTATTTAGGTTGTTTTTCAGCATTACATGTGCAGATGAAGGAGTTCACCTCTAGTGTGGCTTAAACTCACTGAACTCTCCTGCCTTGTGCTCATGCGCTGAGGAGAGAGTTCAGGGTCAGAGGTCAGGGCACCAGAATAACATCAGGTCACAAGGCTTCTGGCATGAAGTGTCACTGTGTCGCGGTCCATCGGAGACACGGAGGCAGAGTAATACATCTATACACTGATGAAGATGATGTAGCTGCTACAAGAAGAAAACAATTCTGTTGAGAAAAATAACTTTACTCCTGGTTCAGTGTAATGTAATAACCATGAGGGTTTTATAGAGGAACATGGCCTCGAGACACACACGGTTTTATAAGGTGTGTGTCTATGAATGTAGTGTGTGTGTACAAGGTCTATATGCCTATGTGTGTGTGTATACATGCATCCATGTGTCTGTGGAGTGTATAGTGTGTATTTCTCAGGCCTTGTTGAAGCGTTTCACGGAATCAAATTTACATCCATTTTACACTTTTCAGAAAAGCAACGATAGAAAAACAAATATAAAGACGATAAAAAGAGATAAAGTGAGAACATCAGGGGTGAGAACATCAGGGGTGAGCTACAGGGGGTCTGTAGGTCCTGGAATAGTTGTAAAATGTCTTTAATTATGTTTTGAATCCAGTGAAATGCGACATTTAAAGTGTTAACTTCAGTTTTAGAAGTCGTAACAATGTCGTGGTTACTTGGTGAGAAACAAGCTCAGTCATGCAGAATGTTTCTGTGAGGGGTTCACGGTCGCTTTCATGTTCACGTTTTTTGAGTTTTGACATTGTCTCATATTTAACTGGCTTTGAATTTAACTGATGAAAGAGAGACTCGGCATTACTGCTACAAAGGTTTGAAGTGACTCACTGAGTCATAGCATACACACACACACACACATCCTACAGACGTCATCATTGAAGTTACTCAGAAGGTCTGACGAGGCTGACAGAGTTGTGACTATTGTTGCCGCTATGTGATCCGAAGTTAAGTTAGACCGATAGGAGATCCGGACTAGTGTCTCTCAGCCGACGGCACGCTGATGCAGACATTTTGATGATAAAAATGTAGTTTGGAATGTAGTTTTGCTGTAGCGTGAGACGTGAAACGTTCAAATGAATTATGCCATTTGTTTCCAACATGGATATTTAGCATCTTGAAAATGAAGCGTTCATACACAAGTTTGAAGTTGATAATAAAATTTGACTTGACTTTGCTTGGCTTTGCTTGGCTTTGCTAACCTCCTGTCTGACTGCAATTGCTGTAATGTAATGCAGAGTATCTGACCTGGTTGTAGTTCGTTATGAAACAGGCGTATAGACGGGAGGAGGTGTTACGCAATGGCCTGAGGCTATTTTGGTCCCTGTGTAACATATAGGCTGGTTACAGTCACCCCACCATGAAGCTGAACTCACTGACCTCCTCTCTCTCTCGCTCTCTCTCTCTCTCTCTCTCTCTCTCTCTCTCTCTCTCTCTCTCTCTCTCTCTCTTCTCTCTCTCTCCAGTGTCTGTGTCACTCCCCCCTCCTTTATTCACTCGCTCTTCTTACTCTCTCCTCTATAATCTATTTCTGTATGTCTCGATATATCTCTCTCTCTCACTCTCTCCTGTATTTGTGCCTCTCTCTTTCTCGACACACACACACACACACACACACACACACAGGCCTGGCCTGGCTGTCGTCCAGATATGCATCCATGTTATCGTGTTTTTAGTCTGTACATGGTGTACATTTTCCATATGTCACTGGTGTGTGTGTGTGTGTGTGTGTGTGTGTGTGTGTGTGTGTGTGTGTGTGTGTGTGTGTGTGTGTGTGTGCACGCACGCTGCAGGTGTTCCAGGAGGAGCTGGGCGTGGTCAGGTCCTACAACCTGAAGCCTGGAGGAGACAAGATTCCCGTCACCAAGCAGAACAGGAAGGGTGGGTCCAGTCTGACGTCACTTCACCCCAAGTCACCGCCTTCATATCTGCATTAACCATCCCGGCTGTAATAGGACAGAGAAGAAACAGGTTTCAACAGAAATATATGATATGGGGCACATATCCAGGAATAGGCAGTGCAGTGACAGACTTGTCAGGGAGAGGAGGTGAGGTGAGGTGAGGTGAGGTGAGGTGAGGTGAGGTGAGGTGAGGTGAGGTGAGGTGAGGTGAGGTGAGGTGAGGTGAGGTGAGGTGCACGGCAAGGGAAAGAGAAATCTGATTCTATGTGTATACTGGAGGTGTATTTTAATGTCAGGTGTGAATGTTTTCCAGGTGTCCCGCTGTACAAAATACCATCTTGAAGGAGTTTTACCCCTTGAGGCAACTGGGCAGCGTTAGTGTAGTTTGACAAGCTACTAGTTACTGAACCAAAAGTTACAATTCAATTAAACTTTATTGCCATTATACTATGCTGGGAAACTCTGTCCGCACCGAGACCTGGCCATCACCATTGATAATGCTGTGGTGGCATCAACTCGGACTGTGAGGAATCTGGGTGTGACCCTGGATGACCAACTGTCGTTCTCGGCAAACATCGCATCAGTGACACGCTCCTGCAGATTCCTACTCTACAACATCAGGATTCACCCCTTCCTCACTGACAGCGCAGGTGCACATCCAGGCTCTTGTCATCTCCCGCCTGGACTACTGCAACTCCCTCCTTGCTGCCACGGCGTCTGCCATCAGACCTTGTTCAGAGGCTTGTTCAGAAAGCTGCACCTCGTCTGGTGTTCAACCACCTGAAAACCCACCTCTTCAAGAGACACTACCCTGACCCTTCCTCTCCTAGAAACACTACCCCGACCCTTCCTCTTCAGGAAACACTACCCTGACCCTTTCTCTTCAAGAAACACTACCCTGACTCTTCTTCTTCTTCTTCTTCTTCTTCTTCAGGAAACACTACCCTGACTCTTCCTCTTCTAGAAACACTACCCTGACACTTCCACTTCGCACTTTTTTTTAGTATACCGCCCGCTTAAGACAACTAAGGGTACAAAAGGGTGAAAATCAAACAGCCGCATGGTTTGTGGAATCCACAGGAACTGATGTCATTTTCCCAGTGCTGTTCAACTGAGGCGGCAGCTACACAGTTCCCTTCAGAGTAAATTCAAGATGAAAACTTTACTTCTCTAAAAGTTGATTTTCCATTCATCACATCGTTTTTCCGTCCAGTTCTGTCACAATGTCTCTTCTGTGTCTGTTCCATCAAGACGCCAAGACCTGAGGTGTGTAATGGAATAATGAAAATCATACTCTCTCTCTCTCTCTCTCTCTCTCTCTCTCTCTCTCTCTCTCTCTCTCTCTCTTTCTCTCTCTGTCTCTCCCTCTGTCTCTCTCCAGAGTACGTCCAGCTCTACATCGACTTCCTGCTGAATAAGTCCATTTATAAACAGTTTGCTGCCTTCTACCACGGCTTCCACAGTGTGTGTGCCTCCGATGCACTCATGGTGAGTCAGGAGTGTGCATGTGCATGTGCATGTGCGACGAGGTAATGGCATTTGGTCAGCACAAATTTTACACACATACAAACCTGTTATCCATAGATTATAAAATGCAAGAGGAAACCGCCCCGTGATCCCTTCACTGACCCCCGGGATTTCTGAAAGCTGCTCTAGTCAGTGTTTTATGTAAAACTCCAGCTGTCTCATCAGCTTTATCAGAGAAGAGCGTCTCATCCTCACTAATTGAGATGCTGTGGCTGTGGTTGGTGCGTTGCCAGTCAGTGAGCCACTTCACAGAGTGAATTCTTTGATCAGAGTTTGATCAGATTAAAGATGAAAGATGAGTCATGACAACCTGCTGACTCAGCAGATATGACTCAGCTTACTGGATGGCGCTGCGTTTCTAAGAACAGCGGATATCAAGGCTGATATCAACTGGTGCTGAAGATAGGTTAGCTCTCTCTAGTCTCTATACCTGTATGTCTGTATGTTTCTCTCTCTTTTTCTCCCCTTCTCTCCCTCACCCAATGTGTCACTCACATCCTTTCTCCCTCTTGGATGTCACCTATTTTCTTCACCCTAGCCTTCTGTGATAGTCAAACACACATACAAATGTAGCCATTGTAGAAGCACCAACTTTTTTTTGTTTGTTTTTTTAAATCAAATTTTAAAGAATGGTAATTTTGAAGGAGTCGCATGTTGGAATATGCCAGCTGAGGCAGAACAAACAAACAAAATCTGAATTTTCTAAACAGTTCCTCTAACTGGGTGGAGTACCAAGTATTACTGTCAGTCAGTTTCTTGTAGCTTGGTACAAAGTGTGACATCTGTGACCTCTGGGTGTGATATGAGGCCTCTGGAGCCGGATCCACAGTTTAGAAAGGTCATGGTTCACTTCTATCACATTTTCAGTGAACCACGCAGGTTGAAGGACTCATGGTGTCTCTAATGTTAGTTTATCAACTGAAGGGTTGCTTATTTGAAGAGACCTGTAGTGTACCTACTGTAATAACAGAGAGGGTCTGACTGGAGGCAGGAGGTAAGGCTGACTCTGGGTCAGAGGGCCCGGCTGCTCTCTCGCTCTTTAAAGGCCAAAGACTGTCGCAGCTATGTAGATAATAACTAACTCCTGGCCTGCTTGGGCCTGTCTCCTTGTCTACTGTGTGTGTGTGTGTGTGTGTGTGTGTGTGTGTGTGTGTGTGTGTGTGTGTGTGTGTGTGAGTGTGTGAGTGAGAGAGAGCTTCTGCCTGTGTGTTTATGTTGCCTGACTACGGGTGTTGTAGTCACAGCTGTTAGATGTGTCTGTCTGTCAGGCGGCAGCCGTGGTCAAACCAGTCCAGTTAGCGTTGCTGCTGGGCTCCATACTGGTATGGTACTGGACCTTTAGACCTTTAAGGACCCAAACACTTTTTGGGGAAATTGCCCCATTGATCAACTTCCCCTTTATGAAAGGATTGGCAGCACCAACTAAAAGGTCTCTCTTCCTACGTTAGGGAATGCTAGCTTCTTACAGCACTCAACGTGTTGTACGCTAACATGACTCAGAGAACAGAGTCCTCTCAGAAGTGGTGCAGCAGTACAGCCGCAGAGCACTGATGCATGCGGTGAAGAGCTGCGTCTCTGCAGTGTCTGTCGGTCGGCCTGCATGCATGTGATAAACAGCAGTGTGCAGGTCAACATCAACCCAAAGGAGCCCAGTATTTTATGTCATGGTAAAGGTTCATGTTGAAACGGCTTTGGAAACTGTTGACCTGATGTCAGAAAGATGTTTAGGTCCCATGCAGGTAGCAGCAACTTTCAGGATGACCAGGGGAGTCCTGATTGATTCAGCTGTTAAATCCACTTCAGTCATGAAGGTGAGGAGACGTGAAGAGGACTTTCAGACAGTCATGGATATGGGTTGTGCAGAAGGAGGTGCAACTCAACAGTTGGACCCTCAGGTTTTCAACATTGGTGCAGACCGTCATCGTCTATTCTATATATTCTATTTGTTTATACATGAAATAATAGAGTTAGAATGAGAGTTTCTTTGAGGGAATGTTTTAATCATCCATTATCTTTCATCAGTCAGGCCAACTGACATTCCAGTGTAGTTGGTTGGCAGTGCAATGGGGCATTAGAGGTTATGATAACATTCGGCCATGTTGAGTATATCAAGCCTGCTGCTGTTGAAAACCTTGTAACTCCAATTGGTGATTCTTATGCTTTTACTTTCTTTATAATTTCATGAGTGGAGAAAACGGTCTGACTATTGGACACAAAAACTCAATGTTTGACTTCAAACCTCCAATCTGATTCTGTTCTTCTTATTGACGTCACGGTGGTGCGGTTTTCACCCAGCAGCAGTGTGGTGAACTGTCATCAGCTGTTGAGGTCAGAGCTTCCTGTTTTCTTCTCTACTTCTTCTACTGACTTACTGGTTATTCTTGCATGAGGCGCTTACAACACATGTGTTCAAGCAGAGGAAGCAGGAGTTGCGTACCAGCATCACCAAAACACCAAATAGTGGACTTTCTAGTGGAAGAACGCCGTTGCGTCCATCCAGCTGTGCAGTGGCCCAACGCTCTGTTGAAACACGCAATGTTGGTGTTTATTTTGGTCCTTGGTAGCTGAATAGGTGGAGCAAGGCAGTAGCACCGCCGGGGTCGGGGGTTCAATTCCCCCAGGCACTTTGGTTGAACGTGTGCATTAAATGGAGTATGTTGTGCTTGTTGTTCTGGTGGTAATTTTTAATCTGGATTATGTATTTTCTACATCCCGGTGTTTTTCCAGTTGCTCCGGCCAGAGGAGGTGGAGATGCTGGTGTGTGGCAGTCCAGACTTGGACATGAGCACCTTGCAGAAGGCCGCTCAGTACGAAGGATACAGCAAGACGGACGCCACCGTACGGTAAGCATCCTGCGGTGACCGCTACCTAGAATAGACTACATACAGTCACTATGGGGACGTACACACAAGATGCCCTGTGATACTCTGGTGCAGCAACAGATGACGGGAACAAGCCGACAGTCCCAGCAGGTGAATCCCTCAAGGAGGATCTGCAGGCCTGTTGCAGGACAGTCCAACTCCCCTCGCCTGTCTGTCTCTCAGCCTGTCTGTCTCTGGCCCTGTCTGTCTATTATCAGAACAAATATATAACATATATATTATCAGTCTGAGGATGTTATTAGAGAAACAGTGTTATTACATCCAGCAATTTATTATTTTATTACACGTTAACTCATTTCAATGGATATTATTGAAAGACATTTTGACCATTGATCACATTATCTGTCAGTTAATAATCAGTTGCTACGGGCAACAACTTTGATGTGTTTGGTCGTGGTTCATGTATTTAGATGCCCCTCCCCCCGATGAGCTAGCTGGCTGCTCACTGAACTAGTCACCAACCGATTAGTCTCAACACTCAACCTTTGATTAGAGTGATGAGGTGAAATGATTGATGGAACCCCTCTTGGCTACTAGCTGGCCACCAGCGTTTCTGTTAAACACGGTGACCCTCAGGACCTTTAATCGAACACCAAACAAAACATCAGATAGACTGAGCAGGTGAATCCAGGTGAGAGATCTGATCCCTGATTGATTTGACCGGTTAAATCCACTTCAGTCAGGATCTTTAGACCTTGTGTAAACTGACATGTGATGTAATCTACTGTGAAGCTGCCGGTTACTTCACATGGAAACTACAGCGAGAAGCAAGAGAACCTGAAAAAGAAACTCAGACAGGAAATGAGGCAATTCAACATAAACAATGTGGTCCTGGTGTTTTCACCCCCGTACTCAACCACGGCATACTGCATGTTGAGTAACTGAAGGTTACCAATGTGATCTGATGTAACTCTCCTTCGGGGTGAGTCTTCATAGGAACCTGGCCTGGAGTCGAGGCCTCCCACGGGTCCTCACACCGTACACAGAGACTCCTGGTCCTAACACTTCAGACTGGCACACCTCCTGTCCCTCAACACCGGACAGTGAGACAGGTCAGGGGATTCTGAGTCTAGACAGTGAGACAGGTCAGGGGATTCTGTGAGTCTAGACAGTGAGACAGGTCAGGGGATTCTGTGAGTCTAGACAGTGAGACAGGTCAAGGGATTCTGTGAGTCTAGAGAGTGAGACAGGTCAGGGGATTCTGTGAGTCTAGACAGTGAGACAGGTCAAGGGATTCTGTGAGTCCAGATAAAAGGAAACAGACCTTTGTCATTTGAATGTAGGTATAACCAGGGATGTAGTATGATGTCATTCAAATGTTAATACAAATGTTCATTAACATTTTAATATTATTATGTTATATTATATTATATTGTCATGTACATGGAAATGCCAATTATTGCAGATTATTTCATTCAAATCTTCATATTGATACAAAAGGTGGAAAATAAAAAGGCTAATTTCCAATATTTATTAACATTGAATGAAGTTGAGTAGGCTTGCATACTAGTTGAGGTTTAGTTCGTTTATCCACCTGTTCAGGCAGAGATATGTGATGTAAGTCCATAGTGAGTAATATCACACTGATGTGGAGAGGGTCTTTCTGGTGGTTTGTGCTGATCACTGACTGGAGGTCAGTTTACCTCCTTTTATTTATCACTGTGTCTCTGATCATGCTGTCATTTCCTGATGTTGAAAGTGAGGCTGCAAGAACACATGAAGAAGTCAAGTGACTCTCTGGCTTGGATCTTTTTGTATTTGCAATAGATGCCACCCTGCATACAAATAGAGATAAACTCACGCTCTCACACACACACTCACACACACACACACACACGGTGCAGTGTATTTCAGTCAGTGTGTGTGTGTGGGGAGCGGCAGGGCAGCTAGGTGTGTCTGAATGACCAGAAATGAGTCAAACTAAACACAGCGGGTTGAGAAGTGATGCAACCCTCCTGTAACCCATGAGCGTGTGTGAGGCTTCAGGACTGTGTGGTACCAGTCTGCCCTTGAGCAAGGCACCAAAACCTTTGTGCTGAAAGGGGAAAATTAGGACGTTTAAGGTGACGAGGTAGAGGTCCAGGATTGAACCTGGGACCTTTTAGTTTGGTGCCCAGAATTAAAGTGAAAGTGGGTTTGATGCAACCTTTCTCCTTGAGGCAGGAAGTGTATTGTTAGTCCCGCCCCAACACCTGTCAGTCATCTTGATGAGCTGTCTACCTTGAAGCAGCATCTGTCCTGAGGCTGAGTTGTCTCTCTTCTTCCTGCTTTCCTCCATTGTTGTTGTGACTTCCTGCTCTGTGGCCGCTAGCCTCACCTTGATAGCCACAACCGGCTCACCGCTGGCCACGCCCACCGGAAATGGTACACACCCCAAAACGGCCCAACGCCATTAAAAGGCCAATTTAAGGCAAACAGGAGAATTTATGCATGAACATACAAACTGATCCTATCCAATTTGTGTGTGTGTGTGTGTGTGTGTGTGTGTGTGTGTTCCAGGTGTTTCTGGGATGTGGTGCTGGCCTTCCCTCTGGAGCTGCAGAAGAAGCTCCTCCACTTCGCTACAGGAAGTGACCGCGTTCCCGTCGGAGGAATGGCCGACCTCAACTTCAAAATCTCCAAGATCGACGTCCCAACTGACTGGTACTGACCTGTCTCTCTCTCTGACTGGTACTGACCTGTCTCTCTCTCTCTCTCTCTGACTGGTACTGACCTGTCTCTCTCTCTCTGACTGGCACTGACCTGTCTCTCTCTCTCTCTGACTGGTACTGACCTGTCCCTCTCTCTGACTGGTACTGACCTGTCTCTCTCTTTCTGACTGATACTGACCTGTCTCTCTTTCTGACTGGTACTGACCTGTCTCTCTCTCTCTGACTAGTACTGACCTGTCTCTCTCTCTCTGACTTGTACTGACTTGTCTCTCTCTGACTGGTATTGACCTGTCTCTCTCTCTGGCTGGTACTGACATATCCCTCTCTGACCTGTCTGTCTGCTTCTCTGTCTGTCTCACAAACAGAGATACGTAAACAACACTGCAGTTCTGTACATGCTGTAATGGTCTAGTGTGTCCTGCAGGAGATAAGACAGACAGACAGACAGACAGTTGGACTTTAGTTTCTGGGCTAAGAGCCTGAATCTGGGTCATCGGGGTGACCAGGAACCAGGAACACCAGGTTCTCTCACTGGTGTTTGTGTCCTCACCAGGAGACGATGGATGGATGAACAAACTTACACTTATTGACTCGTCTCACAACCTATAGAAAGTCACTAGCCCAGCTAAACCTTTACTATTCCAGTTACATGCCTATTTTTAAAGCATTAAACAATTGTACTGAAATAAAGAAATTCTAATGAAAGTATTTCATTTCATCTCTCTCTCTCTCTCTCTCTCTCTCTCTCTCTCTCTCTCTCTCTCTCTCTCTCTCTCTCTCTCTCTCTCTCTCTCTCTCTCTCTCTCTCTCTCTCTCTCTCTCTCTCTCTCTCTCTCTCTCTCTCTCTCTCTCTCTCTCTCTCTCTCTCTCTCTCTCTCTCTCTCTCTCTCTCTCTCTCTCTCTCTCTCTCTCTCTCTCTCTCTCTCTCTCTCTCTCCAGGTTGCCGATCTCCCATACTTGTTTTAACCAGATCTGTCTGCCTCCTTATCGCACCAGGAAGGAGCTTAAACACAAACTGACCATCGCCATCTCCAACGCTGAGGGCTTCGGCCTAGAGTGACCACCACGCACACACACACACACACACACACACAGAGACTATTAGCAATGCTAGCTAGTTAGCCACAAGTACCTAGATGCGCCTTACGTATCTGTATGGTCATTGATCAGACCAGTGTTCCTTCAGGTGGCAACGGGTTCCAACTAGGGTTAGACCGATATATCAGGCTGCCGATACTGGCCTTTTATTAAAACCTGGATATCAGCCGTCGTGTCGTCCAGCTCTGATCTGATGGAGGCTCCTCCTGACCACTTTCACATAAAAAGTAAAACAATTTTCCTTGCACTTTTTATTTATTTCAGTCAACCAACTCATGTATTGTTTATGACAATTTTATTGAGAATAAAATCCAAATACAGATTTTAGTTTGGCGTCAGGGCCCTGTTGCATCGCCCTCGGCCAAGTGGTCTGAATGTTTCAGAGGCTTTTAAACCCTGAGGAGACGAAAACTGGAGAAACTCTGAATACTTGGAATGTTTTGGCAATGAAAAAGGTCACATTTACCATCATCAACTCCAGTGTAACAGTATCGGTCAAACCCTAGTCACAATTTCATAGATGAGGTCAAATTTTGGGTCCCAGTTGAGAACCACAGATGTAGTGGAACCTTCTAGAAATGGGAAGTAGATCTGGATCCACAGGTTGATGACATCACATCAGGTTGTTTCTTCTGGAATCTCTTCCGAAACGTTAAGACTGACTTCACTGTTTTGGTGATTTTCAAATATGTTTTTATGAAGGCATGAAATATGTATTTTGTATCATTTTGCTTTGTCCGTAGCACACTGTCGAGAAACCCTGAACTAAGCCTTTGCTGGTAAAAGAATGCTATCGTGTGTCATGAGATATAGATTGTCTTGTGAATATAATTTTTTTGTTGTTTTTGACGTTGCTGCCTGTCGTGTTGATTGGAAGGCTGCAGCAGAAATGTTTGTATGTTGTTTTAAATGTTGTATTGTATCTGTCACAGTCTAACCAGAGCTGTTGGCTGACAGTTCAGTTTGTGTACTATGGTGATGTCCGGTTGGGTTCTCGTTTGTTGTTCTACCAGCTTGTACCCTTCAGGGTAGGAGGTTACCATCATTTTAAGGTTCTGTTGTAAAAATCTAGTTGCCCAGTAAATGGGTCAAAGTGGCTTGAGATGTGCCTACCATTGTAGCTGGTAGACAAAGAGGTTAGTTTCCTGCCTCCATGCTCCTGTCACTTCTAAAAAGTGTTGGCAGCAAACATGCAGCAATGCGTTCTATGAGGTTGCCATGGCAAGTTGCCCAAAGTCCTAAACATTAACTGACAGAATCCAAAGTTACCCAGCAACAGACTTGCAATGAAAGCTGCAGTGTCCAAACTCTCAATGTCCATCGGCCTGATCTGGGTCACTTATTCAGTCTCTTTGAGCATCTGCTAAAGACGCCATGCCCATTGAGAACTTCCCGATACGACGCTGGCTTCTTATTTTCAGTAGTCATAGAGCAACAGCAGGAGCCACAACCAACACTTCTCCTAAGACTCTCTTCAGCTCTGCTAAAACAGGGTTCTGGTGGACTCAGGGTCTTAGTCTGGCCTGGAGTGGGGAGAACAGTGAAGTTGACCTCAGAAGTCTTGACTACTGGTTAGGTTCAGGAGAAAGGATGGCAATCCAAAAGGCAGTTTTGGGGGCAGAGGTCATCCTATCAGTACCATGTGTGAGGCAAGATCAATCAATACCATTAAAGTAGCTGAATCTTTCTCTTGATAATCTAATTTGAACCAGGTCTGATGTGAGTGAATGGGGCCAAACTGTGTCAGGTTATACAGTGGGATAGTGTTGTATTGACCTAGGAGAACATCTGATTGAGATGTGCTTAATTTAATATCATGACATTTGAACTGACTCAGACGTCACTCACAAGATGAGCTCAATCATGTTTTTGTTTTTTTATTTAATAATTTAGACATCACCTTCAGTACGTCTGCCTGTTCGTCATGTCACTGATGACTGACATGATTTATGGCCTGGTTTCATTTGGCATCAGAGACCTGGGGCCAAATGTATAAAACTCTGTGTAGATCTAGGTGTAGAAATCTGTGTACGCACAAAACAGGAAAAATGCATACGCTCAGATGTATAAAACCCCACGTACGTCTGTTCCCACGTGTTTTTTCTTCATACATCTCAATCATCCTTAAATTGTGTGCACGTGCACGTGCCTTCTGACCATGCCCACAATTTACTATAAATGGCTTCCAACACACCCCCAACTGCCTGGTTTGCATATAAAGGGCCAGCATTTAGTTTAGTTTTGAGGAGAAACGTCGGAAGCATTTAAGAAATAGAAGAAAAGAAGCGCAATTTTACGACTGTGAACTTGAAATAATGGTTGATCAAAATGACAGAAGAAAACGCGTATTATTTAGAAGCCTAAGCTTTACATTACCAACCAAATGAAACAAGTTGAATGGCAGAAAGTAACCGAAACCATCTCCCTTTTAAAAGCCCAATGCAACGCTCTACCACAGAGCGCACGGCTGTGCACCACATTACAGCGCGTCTGTTGTGGCTCTGGGGGTTTGTACATGGCATAACCATGGCTTCAATGCATACCCATTGTCACCTGAGGGTATAAAATATTATATACATATTATACAAAGCAATATTATATACATATATTACATTTGGGAAACCGGACATCGCTGCAAATTGCATTTTGATGTTGGCCTGTTCAGCTGCTGTGTGGGAACCTGATGTATCTATTACTCAAAGAAACGATGCCACCCCACGCCATGGGCATGACCCGGCTCAGGGCAGCTCAGGATATCCCTGATCTATCCGCAAGCTTCAGCTGAAACGTCCCCGTCGCTAAAAACCCGATTGTTGTCAATACCTGTAGATGGACGGGGATGTCAGGGGTTCTCCGAGAGTGCCGTTCCAACACAGGGCCCAGTTCAGCACACAATTCGAAGAGAACAGCTCTTGGAAATCCACTGGCGCATTAGCCAGTCATCATCATGGACCAGAAAATCAGTACGGTCTCTGAAGACTCGTTCTCGCCTAAATTGCGCAATAGCAATATCTTCCAGCAACCGTATCATTTGGCACAGCCATTACGCATGGCTACAGCCTTTATAGTGTAGGTTATTCTTACTCCCCAATAATACGCGACAGAATAATATTTATTTATATAAAGATCATGTATTTATTTGTTTATGTATATAAAGATCATTATCATTATAATTATAATCATGCATAGTGACAAACATATTTACTCAAGATAGAACGAAATGAAGGCTTGTCAAAAAAAGGTTTTTAACCACTCACGCATCACTATAATCATAGTGGATGTTTTTTTTAAACTATAGATTACATCCTAACACAATGTAGTGAAAGAAAAAAGCTCCAAATAAAATGTCACCCAAATTCACACTTTTATGATCCTTTTTTGGATACAAACTCGAAAAATGCGTATGGTACGCATGGTGTTCAGGATGCGTACCACCAGGACCGGTAAGCACATTCTCGCCGCCCGTGGATTTTTATACATTTGGAAACTTGCGTGGAAAGTGGCGGTGTGAAAGGTGCGTACCGGTACGCACATTCTCGCCGCCCGTGGATTTTTATACATTTGAAACCTGCGTGGAAAGTGACGCAAGTACACTTTTCGTGCGTACGCATGGTTTATGCATTTGGCCCCTGGTGAGTCTTAACATGAACAGTTTCTGATGATCCTTTGTCCCCCAGAGAATGACTCACGAGTCTTATATAATGTACTGTATGCACTGCAGTGTTTCTTAAACGATCTAGAGTAAAGGTTGACGAAGGGTCATTCTTCTCCAGTGAGAGTTTTTCTGAGTTCATGTTCATTCTGGGAGCTGCCCAGTACAACCACAGTCTTCTACTGGTGGCCACTGAGCAGCTCCATTGAAGCTGTTGGGTATGAAGTGCCTTGTCCAGCGGCTCCTCAGCAGTAGGTAAAGCAGGTTGGAGCGTTATTCTCAGCCAGTGCTGGTATTCAAACCGGCAACCTTCTGGCCCCTTTTCCGAACCTCTAGGCTCCCACTGCGCTGATGGCTAATGCGATGACGTCCTAACACTGTAGAGTTACAGCAAGTGCTCCTGGTCAGGAACAGCACATCAGCCAATCACTGTAAGCATAGATGGACCTTGACATTTGGCCTTGTATACACAGTACAGTATCTGGTTGGTGCTCAGTGTGCAACGTACCCGACTCTGGGAATTCACATTCATCACACACACACACACACACACATCTACATTGTAGGAATTTAGCTGAAACTTGGGTTCAGTGTTAACATGTAGAGTGTAACTGGTGATGGTTCACATTTGCTGTTCTGTTCGGTTTTAGCTTTCAGTTCCTGGTCGGTCTCTAACCTCTTGGCCACTCTCGCACAGAAATATGTGCACAGTCATGCTTACTCTATCTGGTTCCCGCTCAATTAATGAAGAATGCTTTTCCTCATGTTTATTTTGTTTTCCTGTTTTCTCGTCTCTCTCTGTGTTTCTGTCTGGTCGTCCTAGTTTATCCTGGAGGCGAGGGATCTTACCGTCTATTAGACAAACTGAAGTATGTAGGCCATGGCCGGTCCGTCTTTGTCACTCAGTAACCTGGCAACAGACTGCTATTATCTTTTAATGGGAGAGCAGAATGGCTGACTCAGCAAAATTCACCCTATTAATTTTCAGAAATACCAGACAATAGGGCCAAGTATCAGGGCATCGGCCTCTTTTTTCAGCATTGTTTCACACAGAGGCCAGTTGGTTCTTCTGCCTCACATTCATCTATGAAGGTTATATCCATTTTACACTGGATAAATCAACAGCAAAAAGAGGCTAACTTTAGCACGATGCTTACGCTTTTCACCGTGTACAAGAACAGTTCAGCACACTGAAAACAACTCAGTGTTTTCTTCTAGAGATCGGACCAGTCAGGTTGTGTGTTTTTCTGCGGAGGAATCAGCCCAGTTTGGCAAATGAAATAAATTTGAAAATGAAAAGAATCAGTCAGAACCAACCGGTCTTGAACAGCATCATCACATTAAGGTCTTAAATAGTGCTAAATTCACCTTGATTAAACTTGCAGACACCCTGTTCTAGCCAACCACAGTGATAAAATAGGGATGAGAGAATATAACTCACTTTCCGATCCAAACCAGGGATCTGGATTAGGATTGGACTGATACAGTTTGCCAATATATTGGGTCAATATCACCTTTTTTATACGTGGTCCAGTTCCTCCCTGATATACAAAAGGGTGAAATGCAATGGATTGATTTTCTTTGCACATTTTATTTATTCATTTAATGTTCTTTGTAAATTAATTCTTTATTTAAAGGTTCTCCCTACCATTGAATAGGTGGGGAGGGGAGGGGGGGGGGGGGCACCCTGCCTTAAAAGAGCTGCTAACCCTAGAAGGATTTCATTAGTCTGGCATCAGTGGAGAGTTTTAGTTTCTGAACTAGTTTGAATCAGAAACCCTCAGGTCACGGGCCCAGCAGCTTCTCTCACCCTGCTGGTCTTCAGAGAACAGAATAGAGGAAATAGAAACGACGTTGAGAGATCACAGTGTGAAATACTGGAAAATAATACTGCTTTGTCATTTGCTCTTTGTTGGCTTGAGAACAGGTTTGGGGGGTTTCAGTAACAGCTGAGTAACTGTTGAGTAATCGCTGAGTCATTAGTATCGATCAACCATGCAGTACAGTAGAAGCCTCATTTATCACACCTTTAAAACAAATGAAGAAAACCGCTACAGTGACGACTGCAGTGTCAATGCAGGATATATGGGTGGGGGGGTGAAGTCTGCCGTAAAATATCAAATTGTGTAACTGGTGGTTTCAACTTCTATCAGGTTGCCATTTGTAGACAGTTTGTGTTCTCAGATTAGAGCTAAACTATGTTGTTTTGAACAACACATGCCATGTTTCATATTCTATTATCACAAGTCACCTGGGTAGCAATCCAGAGTGTGTGTGTGTGTGTGTGTGTGTGTGTGTGTGTGTGTGTGTGTGTGTGTGTGTGTGTGTGTGTGTGTGTGTGTGTGTGTGTGTGTGGGGTAAGATCCAGGGTTTGTTGCAGGTCTCTGTGCTTGGGTAACCGTGTTGCATCATTGTCATGTTTTATATATATTTATTTGTACCACCTGAGCGTTGTCGTCTTGAACACGATTCTAAATGTCTGTATGAAGCTTGTTGGGTTAGGAATAAAGAATGAACCATCAATCTGAGTCTGATGTCTTTGGGTTTCGTGTAGATTTGTTTGTGAGATGTTACAGATTCAGGCTTATCCAAGAGAACAGCATGGTCTTATTTACCGCAATGGCTTCGAGCCGACTTGCATAAAAAGATCAACATGTAATATTGACTTGTTTCCTGTTGCTGTGTTTTAGTAGTAAAGTTCAAACAACTGGGCACTGGGCTGCAAAATAGATGCTGGAATGGACGGATTTACAAGGCCATTTACCATTTAACCAGTGACAGACGCCTGGGGACACCTGCGTTCAGGTCTCAGATTGATTTTTCCAGCATAGCTAAAACACTTTGTACAAAATATGAAAGCCAGAATCCACATCAGCGTCCTAGCTGATGGCGAGAAGGCATAATTCATCTCCGGTTGTGGTGCTTCTGTCTCTTGTGTAATTATAACAATGAAATTACCCAGAATGTCTTCAGTACCTTGTGGTTTATTGTTCCTACCTAAAGTGTTTCTCTCTGTCAATATAGTCCAAATACGTCTAAATCCGTAATCCAAATGGGGGTTTGATCATACAGGTCAGGGCTAGTCAACCATGTGCCATGGTGGGCCGAGAGTCTGCAGGTTTTCATTGCAACCAACCAACAGCAGGTGATTTCACTGAATAGTTCCTCCTGGTTGAAGGTAATCAGTGAAATCACCTGCTAACACATCACCCCATTACTGTCTCTTCACAGATGTCTGCTAATGCTCTGCAAACTGCAGTGCCAATGTTCTTGCAGGTATTTCATCGTAAATGCATCAGAAGTAATGGAGAAATGGAGTCTCACCTTAGTGGAATTGTATTTGCAAATACTTGTTAAACGCTCATATAGTCGTCCTGCTTGGAGAATCAGAACTTCCCTGGTATTGTTTAAGCCTTCCGGCACTCAATGTTCTGTCCTTTGTGGCACACCCTCCCACACATGGCACGAAGGTTAAAACAAGACATGAGAAAATATTTGCCACTCCTATTTGGCTGCTTCAGCACAGAGGGCAACCACTTACCTCAAAAACATGGTACAAGCAGTGGTGTGAGGTTCTATAATAGGAAAAGCAAGACAAAAAGCTAGACATTCACCTTCATAAGGGGTACTTATGAAGTTACACGGCATCAAACCTGATAGAGAGCACAGGAAAGCAACTAACACTACACCAGGTGATTTCACTGATTATCAAACCTTCAACCAATCAGTGTTCAGTTGCAATGAACACCTGCAGGCACTCAGCCCTCCAGGGCACATGGTTCAAGACCCCTGAACTAATGCATCAGCTAACAGCTTGTTAGACATGATGTTAGACCAACCGATAGCTTCCTTTACCTTCACCACAGTCAAAGCAATATCTACAACTGTATCATCAGTGATTTGTGTTCAGGATGTTCATTCAGCATTATAAGCTTCCTCTTCCCTCCCACCATTTTATTTATTTATTTATTTATTTATTTATTGAATTGGGACAGTGCACATTAATCAACATATCAGCATTACACATCAATGTAAATGTGCCGGAATTAGCACAATTGCTAAATTTCATCCGTAGTCCCAAGGCAGGTACTCACAAAAACACGAAACAAACCTCACAATTACAAAAGACAAATTACCGACAGTAATTTGTCTTTTTTTTGTCAGTAAAAAAGATAAAGTGCACAATGAACCGAAAGCCCCCGGGAACAGGCACCAGAGGAGGAAACAGATATTATGTGTGGGTACATAACTGGTTTGTTTTTAACCAATGTTTGAGACTTTTTTTGTTAAATAGTTGTCGCGGTCCCTGATGTGTACTGGTAACTTGTTCTTACAGACATCACCATTTGACTGAATTTAGTCCATGAGAAGAGTGTTCACACTATATTACAGCAGAACTGCCCTTACTTACAATTAATACATTTGATCTTGTGAACTTCCTCAGGTGTCATTTGAAGGTTACAAGAATGAAACTTCCCAGAAGGACAAGCATACACGTGCTGTAGGATTTCCTTTAGGTCCTCATTGAACTGTTTTTAGCAGATGCTCTCTAAAACCAAGAATAGTACTATTTCTACCAGAGGAGTGAATTACTCGTACACTGGTCTTAACACCTGACATGAGTGATGTAGGAAACATTCAGTCTGTTGTCATGGATCTGTCGGGTTTTACTGCAGAACAGTGTCCTCAGTTGACTCCCTACGGCTGCTCTGGCCTTTCCTCTACTATGTAGGTAAGTAGGTCAATATAATACAGGCAAAACTCTCATCATACTCTTGTATCCATAGACATACCTGTACACACACACAGACACACACACACACACACACACTCCAACAGCTCTTACAAGGCATCCTTGTTCCTCTCAGATGTGAAGCAGGCTGTATTTGCAGCAGCAGAGGAAAGTCTCAGCTGCAGTTTGGAAGTTTACACAAGCAGCATTACATTCGTCATCACTTCCTGGTCAGACGGGAGGAGGACGGAGTGAGGAGAGGGTTTTAGGACTGGAGGAGATGTGACTGTCAGAGAGAGAGTTAGTAGGTGTTAGTACGATAGAACGTAGGGGAAGGATTTTGCATGAATCAAGTAACACTCAGGAAGACGGAGACGTTTCGGGAACATCTTGAATTATTCTACTTTGGAGGTTAGAGATGGTACTGATGTTCTGGCAGCACTGAGTACAGACAGACAGGAAGCTGAGGAGACGTGAAAGGATTTGAACTCGACACTGAAATCACCCATGATTCAAACTGTTCACCCCCATTTTGCTTCCATCCTGGAACTGTCCTCCACTGCAGCCTGTTCTTGAACTCAACAGGTTTATTGTAACGACGTGTAACATTTTTAACCCTCCATATACAAGTCAAACCTTGGTATCAAATTAGTTTGGTGTCAGTACAGTACTAAACTTCTGCTAACAGGCTGGTTGGGTGCGACGGCAAAGAAAACCTTTTGGCAGCAGATTCAACCATCAGTGAGTCCAGGTTTCTCACTGCTCAGGAGGCTGTTTGGATTTTGCTCTTAAATTAGGATTTTTACTTCCTGCGTGAAGGAGATTTCCCCCCAGTGACGAATACCAACACCAGAATGTAATCTGGCCAAATGGGGCGAATCTACAGCATCTCAATGAAGGGTGACTGGACACTCTTCTGTCTTGCACCCCCACTTGGTGGTTTAGGCTGATCAGGTGGGATGAGAGGGGATGGGTGTGCAGCCTTACGTTCAATTTGAAAAAAAAAACACATCAAAATGGTGAAATATTTCTTTGATCTTGAAGGTATTTAAAGATTTTCACTCCAGAGGTCAGGGTCAGCTCCTGGAGCTGGTAGAGATTTGGTTTCTTGGTCAAGGTGTGGTAGAAGGGCTGCCCAATTGTTTAACTTGTGAATGTAAAATGAGCTTTTCAGAACTACGTTATCCCGATGTAACTCAAAGTATACATTCAAACATACAGACAAACCTTTTACCACCTCAATATACACATCACACTAATGTTGAGCTGCCACATACGTCAGTTCTTGTTTCAAAACCTCAAACAATAAAGGAAATTTCAGAGTGAAATTAATCATCGGTACAACAAATCTGTGTAATCTAGGGCACCATACTGGGTCTTGGAGGCTATGTCATTTCCTGACCTACTTTCATCTGTGCAATGCATCCAGGACATCAAAGACCTCCAAACACCTCAACACCGTCAGCTGTGGTTAAAATACCTCTCTGGGAAAGTGTGGTGTCATCAACATAGAGGCTTGGAGTCCTGAAGGGAACAGCCTCTCGCGATTCAAAGTTCATTTGGCGTAGCCGGATGTTGGCAAGCCTCTGAAACAGCCATTCATTGAGACTCTTATCTGACAAACTAAATTTACCAGAAGAGACAAACCTGAAGTATGTCACCAACTGCAGTTACCAGAATTCAACATTGCAACACACAAACAAACTAGTGCAATTTCCGCTTCATTGTTTGCAGCAGATAGACAGGAAACACATGACAGTCAAAGAGTGGAATCTGAACCAACAACCTCTTTCACGCCTCCTCACCTTCAGCACCATCTGCCCTTCATGACTGAAGGGGATTTGACAGGTGAGTTCACCTGGTCAGCCTGTTGAAGGCCCAGACGTCTGGAGGTGACGTTCTTGTTTTATCTTCATCTTTGAGAAAATCACCCAGGCTTTTGTCTCTTCCTGCCTCCATCATTGTAACGTCCTCTCCGCCTGCCTCAGTCAGTCTGTTGTGCAGCTGCAAATTTAGGATTAACCTTAAAATTCTCCTCATTACTTTATGAGGGTGTTGCATGGCCCGACACCAATATACATCAGGGAGTTGTTGACCCCTCGTAAAACTGTAAAGTCTCTCAGGTCTTCAGATCGTGGTCACGCCTCGTTCTAAATTTAAAGCTACAGGTGACTTTTACCGTTGTGGCTCGTATTGTGTTTTAATAGCCACCCAGCTCGCTAGCACAGCTCTCTCTCTTTACGTGTTGGCATGTTTTTATTTGCTTGTTCGCCCTCGTTCAGGTGGTGAGACAGGACGACCTGGTGGGCAGGACGACAGGTCACCAGAACACAGTCTGACGAAGGTGTGTGTTTGTGTGAGAAAGAGAGAGAGAGATTGTGTGTGTGTGTGTGCGTTTGTGTGTGTTGTGTGTGTGTGTGTGTGTGTGTGTGTGTGTGTGCATACTTCTGGTTAATTCTGTCTTACCGTCCACACCCCCAGGCTCCAGGTGTTCTAATGTGTGTTTGTCTGTGAGATCTTTATCACAGACGACTGGCTCTGGAGTTCCACCAATGCTAACATTCCCTTTGCCTTAACACACACACACACACACACACACACACACACACACACACACACACACACACAGGAAGCGTGAGAGAAAATGCTCTTTGATCGACACACTGAAGGCCTCAACAACAATAATTTGGAGCAACTGACGTCCCGCCTGAAGGATGAACAGTTAGAGTGTTGACGTCCTCTGACCTCCTTCAGTGTTTGTGTGTTAGAGTTAAAGGAGTGTCACGTGACCCAAGTAAACACCCTCAAGGGCATCATGGTTTTAATGCATGTGAGCGGTTACCAATGTAGGTCAGCTGTCTGAAAAATACAAGAGAAAACAAGAAATACTGCTAACTAGCAGCAACCAATAATACGTGGCTAACGCAGTTTTACTGGAATCATCTCCACGGTTTGAATGCATCTTTGGTGAGTCACGTATGTGGCAGACTGTGTCTGTGTCTGTGTCTGTGTTGCAGGAGATGGGGAGGAGACAGCCTACCTAAATTCGCTCTGTCAGTTGTTCTGCCTGGACTGGTTTGGGACGTGATGTTGTGTTGAGTCTTCACCGTAAACCGGTTAGCTCTGGGCACAACCTGGCGCTCCAGACCGGACGGTTGGTAAATTCATTTCTATTGAAATGCCTTGAAACCTCACCATGATGGAACGCCCACATGATGCACTCTGGTTAATGACAACATGACAACGTGACATTTAACGTCTCTCCAACCAAATTCAACATTTTTCTGGTTAAAACCAGACGCTGGGGAGGAATGTGGCGTGAGGAGGCGTCATTCAAAAGTGGGCGGGGTTTATTCAGAGCAACCAAGGACAGTGTCTCAGAAGACCTGGATGCTAGCCTGCTGTTTTATTGTTCATATTTATACATTACACAATTGTAAAATGCGTGATGTGTAATGGTAACAGGCCTAGAGAGGCTGGTGGTGTCGTCGTGGTCTGTCCCTGTACCGATGGGCCCCATAGAGGAGAAAACCCCATTCATTCAGACAGTTTAGGGGGTGCCCCAAACCCATAGGGGCCCCTGAACCATCCTTGCCCCCCCTTTACGGCGCCCCTTAGGCCTTGCAAGAGTCTATTGTCATCTGACCTTTGATCTCTCTGAATTTTCATGCTCCAAATGAATCGTGTGTGTCTTTGTTGTATGAAGAGAAAAGCAGGTAAACATTCATAAAACTGTTGGTGTGGGGTTTCCGTGTGCATGTGAGCGTGCCTGGTCTGGGCTGTGTGTGTGTGTGTGTGTGTGTGTGTGTGTGTTGCTGTGTTTGTCTAGTTGAAATAAAGTAGGAGAGTGACTGTTTGCTGTTTGCTTCACCATGTGTGTGTGTGTGTGTGCATTTGGAGAGGTTGTGTGAATGTGTCAGCAATCAGTTTGTGTGTGTGTGTGTGTGTGTGTGTGTGTGTGTGTGTGTGTGTGTGTAGTTGAAAGCAAGTAGAAGGGTGACAGCTGTTCACTTGTTTGACATTGGGGGAGCTGCAGGACTGGAATGTGTTTATGTGTGTGAGTGCATGCCTGAAGTGTGTGTAGAGGTTTTATTATTTAATTATTATGGTAGAGCAGTCCGTTTGTGTGTGTGTGTGTGTGTGTGTGTGTGTGTGTGTGTGTCTATTTTATGTGCATGCAGTGGTGTGTATTCAGAGTGTATTAGTGGTAGAGCAGGCAGTTTGTTAGTGTGCATGTATGTGTGTGTTTGTATGGAGAGGTTGTATGTGTGTGTGTGTGTGTGTGTGTGTGTGTGTGTGAGGGTCTTGGATGACTGCCTGCTGTCTCTTTGTTGTGGGAGAAAAGCCTCTCTGTGTTTCTGAGGCTCACGTGGATTCTGTCACATTTCAGACTCAACAAACTGTTTCCTTCTCGTCTCCCAGACAGAAACCACGCAGCTGCATCTCTTGTTGCTCTTTCTCTCCGGGGGTCCGCAGGTATCCAGGTATCCAGGTGTCCAACTATCCATGTATTCAGGTATTCAGGTATTCAGGTATTCAGGTATCCAGGTATTCAGGTATTTAGGTATCCAGGTATCCAACTATCCATGTATTCAGGTATTCAGGTATCCAGGTGTTCAGGTATCTAGGTATCCATTTATCCAGGTATCCATGTATCCAGGTATCCAGGTATTCAGGTATTCAGGTGTCCAGGTATTCAAGTATCCAGGTATCCAGGTATTCAGGTATCCAGGTATTCAGGTATCCAGGTATATGAAGAAATGGCTGAAATGAACTTTTTGGCTCACCTGCCAAGGGTGAGGAAACTAAAAGAAATGACTTGACAAGAATAACCTTTTATTACAATAATGGATAACTCTTTTCATTTAGAGATGTCGCCGTATTGATGGAGTGTGTAGGAGGGGAGATACTGTATATAAGAACAGTCGGTAGAGCATGAGACTCGTGGGTCGTGGGTTCGATCCCCACATAGTGTCAACTATCACCTTAAGCTGCTTTGTTTAAAAGTGTCTGCTAAATGACTGTAATGTATTATAATAATACTCCTAAATTACAGCTAGTGAAAAGCGATGTTATTTGAGCCCACAGTAAGTTCCTTCTTCGTGTCTGTTAAGGGAACGATACTTGGTAATATTTCCTGCAAGAAGATAAGATAGAATGTACCAAACTATGAGGAACATCATCTTACATCATGTTACTTCTGTAACCCTAAACACCGATATGTCATCCAAATGAATAGGTGGTGGGGTTTTGTCCCAGGAACTGGTTTTGTCTCAGTTATGCTCTTAGTTGCTTGTTTAGGAAGGAAATGCACTTACGATTTCTGGTGACTAGTAGTTTTCTTGCCTACCTATGTTGGATGAACTTATTGTAAGTTACTTTGGATAAAAGCGTCTGCTAAATGACTGTAATGTAATGTAATGGTTGTTAACATGGTTCCCCGTGGTTCCCTTGGATCGTCTCCAGCCTGCAGACGGAGAAGGTTGACTCACTGGGAACTCTTCACAGGGTTGGCTTCTTTCTCTCATTATGTCCAATGGAACTTTTGCTGTTTGATGTTCCTGACAGCTCTTGGCGTGGTTCAGCCCCCAGACGCCACGCTCTATAAGTTAAGGTGCTGTGTGTAGCATTCTGGCAAGATTTCCCATAAACCCCATTGCTTCCTGTCACACAAGGTTACTACACCCCCTTCGCTTCTCTGGCGTCATTTATTTTAAGAGCAAGGAGAAGCATGAAAGCTGATAACAGCCGATATGTACTGACGAGGTAAGCTAACATCAAGTCTGTAATCAGAGTGGAACTGGAATAAAGTTGTTCATTACTTTTAAAGTTAAAATAGTTCCTGTTTTACGCCATAAAACAATCCAGCAATTTCCTTCCAAATCTGACAAACTTGCAGTCTTCTAGTGACGGTCTGGTTTGTTTATGGTAACTATAGCAATGTCTGAAAACTAACGTGTTAATAATCTGTTAATGTTAATGCTGCTCAGAGCACCTTTTAAGATATTTCACCTTTTAGAGCGACATGCTTCAATCAGGGTTTCAGTATCTAGTATCATGACAAGCATCTGTAGAGCCCTGAAGCTCGAAACCAGTGGACACAGGGGCCACTGGTCCTCAAACCGGGGGCCCCAGGGAGCCTTGAGGGGTCCCAGGGGCTATGTAAATAGTTAATTGATTTCATGATTTAATTCACTAGAAATGACTCCAATCAGAGAACGTATCACGATGACTACTCTTGACATGCTGTAGGATTCAGTCTGTCCACCCCCCCCGCCCACCCCCCTCATACAGTGAGGACAGGTATTCAATACTAAATCAACAGCAAAACTCCCTGGGACAGAATCCTATCATATGGGTGTCCGTGGCCCTGATATGTTCAGGGTCCGTGACAAGAGAAGGTTTGCTGCTGTAGATGGTGAATGATGGGTTTGTTGACACACCCAGTCTAGATCAGAACAAAGTCTGTCTGAGGTCGGGCCCTGAACGCGTCCTCAGTTACCGCCACCCCCCCCCTCCCTCTGTCACTCTATCTCTCTCCACAACCCTTTGCCTCTCCTCCTATTTCCTTCACCCTTCGCCTACTCTCTCGTTCATCTCCTCATATTTCTCTCCCCCACCACGCTCTCTGTGTCGTCCTATCTCCCTCCTCCCTCTCTCACCCATGTTCCTCCCCTCTCCTCTCTCCCCAGCTGATCACGCCATCTGAGCGTGGACCCGGCGTGGAGGAGCTGGCGGGGCATCCCGTTACAACAGCAAACTCCTGAATCAGGAATAGCTCCCTTGCTGCTTAAACGTGACCGTCCTCAACATATGGCAAACACATCGGGTGCATCATGTTGACAGGTCCATGCTAAACATGTGAGGATGTGTGCACGGACGTATGGTGAATTGTTACCGTTGGTTACGGCATCCTCTTGGTATCCAAGTGTCTCTGCCTGTATATGTTTATAGATCAGAGTAACTTTTAATCACCATGTACAGTAAATGTGCAGGAATATGTCTCGGGAAGCCGTGGAGCAGAGACACTGCAACAATCTAGAGGGCTGCACAGTAGGGGTGGGCAATATGACTAAAAATCAATATTGCGATTATTTCAAACTTTTACCTCGATTACGATTAATGAATAATTATTTTATTTGTTTTGTTTTATTTTGAAATTGACCGGGTGCTCTAAGCCGTTCCTGTATCTGACTTCCTACCGGCTTGACACATTCGCTCACGGCTCGCAAAAAACGGTCCAAACCTGTCTGAACACGGCGTTACTGGACGGGGCGGAGGGACGTGACTGACCACGTAGTATTTTTTAAGGGGACAGTTCATGAACGCAGCATTGGGGAAAGTATTTGGCCCGTTCATTCACGGGAAAGTGATGTTACATCTGATGACACTCACACTGGTTGCTTTGCTAACTGGCGCTTCTAGACGTTCCTCGTTCTTGTAGCCTAAATAACAATCGAAATTAACGATTTTGAAAATTTGCCACAATTATATAATCAAATCGCGATTACGATTATAAACACGATAATCGCCCACCCCTACTTCACAGTCCGGTCCATATTGACACAGATGTAAAGGGACACCTCACCTCACCTCAACCAGCTTTTGTTTTTTTACTGCACAAAACACAAGAGTACAGCGTAGCGCGTGATCAATGCCACCGGTCCGGAGACCCTAACTTGGTGTGAATGTGATTGTCTGTGTATCTGTTTGCCCTGTGAGGGGCTGGCGACCTGCCTGTTTCCCTGCCTTCTGCCCAATGCATGCTGGGATAGGCTCCAGCCCCCGCAACGCTGAAGAGGAGCAAGCGGGTAAAGACTATGAATGAATGAATGGGCAATAAAAAAGGGACAGTGCAAGGCCGACTGTGCCTCTGACGCTAGTCTGTAATGGACTTGTGTTGCTGGAAACTGTTCAGCAAGGATCTCTGAGATTTCTGGCTTTCAAAACTCAAAACTTTCAACCCAAAAAGGCAAATGCCAAAATGCTGTTTATGTCAATTACAGGCCACCATCACTCAAGGGGATCGGAGACTTCTTGTCGTAGTTGCAGTTCCTACTGGTCTCCAGTAGAGGTCTCAGATTGCGTAATGCCCCTTTAAATCAAGTCAAGTTGTATATCCCTTAATCTCAGTTTCAGTCTGACTTCACGACATCCACATTATTAAAACAATAACTGAAAAACAAAGAAAAAGACTAAAACCCAAAGGCCCTTTAAGGTCCCAGTGTCTTCATCAGTTCTGACTGACCGTGACCTACAACAGATCACGTGGAACCGTTCTATGTATGGAAGAGAACGATAGTAATTTACTGCCCTTTTTATCTTCAAGTGTTGAAGTATTTGTAGGGTGCTGTAAAAACACGTGTTTCTGTCGTCACCTTGTCCTGTACTATCATATTGTGTCATCTCTTACCTTTATTGAAGCCGTGCTCATCGACAACGTGCCCAAAGCCTCTGTAGCCTCTGCAGCCTCCTAACAGTCTGTCTGACTGAAGCTTCACTATGGGAACAGTCAGTTTTCATGCTGTTGTTTAACCAGGCAGGTTGACTGACAACACTTGATTTGCAGCCTCCTGAGGGAATGTGTGTGTGTGTGTGTACAAATGTCAAATGGAGTGTGTACATGTATACGTAAGCATGTGTGCGTCAGTGTGACTGTGTGTGTGCATGCAAGCTGTTCCTGTTTGTGTGTATACAAATATATGTCAATAAGGGTGTGTGTGTGTGTGTGTGTGTAAGCAAACGCATGTGTGTAAATCTGTCAATTTGCTGTTAATGAGCTTCCCGTCGGTGTGTTTACAAGTGTGTGTAAGTGTGTGTGTGTGTGTGTGTGTGCAAGCTGTTCCTGTTTGTGTGTATACAAATATGTCAGTAAGTGCGTGTGTTTATGTGTAAGCGAGTGTGTGTGTGTGTGTGTGTGTGTGCAGTGCCGCTGAACTTCCCGTCAGTGTAACATGAATTCAGAGCATGTTGGACAGATTTCACATCAACATCTTCTCTCAGTCAGAAAACCTGCAGAAAACACTCATCTGAACATTCATTGATCTTGTAATGCATCCCCCTTTTTCCTAACACATTTTGGGGCGTGTACCATTTGCTGTGGGCGTGGCCAGCGGCCACACAGCAGGAAGTCACAACAACAACAACAACAACAACAACAACAACAACAACAATGGAGGAAAGCAGGAAGAAGAGAAAGAGCAGTGAAGCTGAACATTCTCCGTCTGCTAACTCAGCCTCAGGAGAGACGCTGCTTCAAGGTAGACAGCTCATCAAGATGACTGACAGGGGTTGGGGGACGGGGCTAACAATACACTTCATTGACTCAAGACAAAGGGTGTCCTACTGTAGCTTTCAATTGAGTCGTATTCATGTCAAAACAAATCTATCCATGCTGCCCGAACCGTCATGGGACAGTAAAGTCAGACTAATTAGATCATCTTAGGTGGGTTAACAGCCTCGTTAGGCAGGTGAGGCAATTTACACTGGTTGGGTAATAAAAGGAGGCACCTGACTGGCTGATCTGTCATTTTCGATAAGAGGCCAATATTAGTCTGATAGGCAAACCAATAAACCTTACTTATACAGCGCTTATCTAAAAGCAGATTACAACCTGCTTTAATGGAAGGCATATAAACAAGGAGCAGTAAAATATATAATGAAACATTAAAAACCAGTGGCAATATCTTGAAATAATGCAATTACTGCAGATTACTGGTTTCAAAAGAAAGTGTAGTTAAGATAAAATATTAAAACATACTGCAAAACAGAAAGACAGGTTTGAACTGAAAATCCTTAAATGTTATATCGTATCCAACTAGTGACACTTAAATATTAATCAAGGCCTAAAGATGAAGACGTTTTCATGTGCTTTTGTTCTGATCATATTCTGTAAACATCATTATGATAATCTGAGTGATTGATAACTGGTTCTGGGTTATGTCAGGTTAGTTTCTTCTCTCAGAGGAACCTTTTGACTGAACATGTTCCGCTTATCTTGTGACCTCCAGTACTGAATACCACTTATCACAGACACAAATACACACACAGTACACACACCCAGCAACACTGTGCATGGCATCCTGCAGGGAATACGGTGTTACCTCACCAGCACACAATGTTCAGATTTATCCTCAAACAACACTGCAGCTCTTTGACCATAGAGATGCTTGACGGTACTGCCAGAAGGATAAATCTGGGGTTACTAGACAAAACTCTAGGACCACTAGGAGTTTATCACAATCCATGTCTCAACTGTCTCAAAGCTGAAAAATCCCCCTTTAATCAGATTCCTCCTTTGGTGTCAGGGGGGACAAGGAGGTGACGGTCTCCCCCTGGGGCAGGGGGGAGGCAGGGAGGAGGCAGGGAGGAGGCCAATCTAGAGCACAGGTGCATGCATGCACCCACACAAACAAACACATGCATCACTGTGACCACAGCACAATGCTAGCAATGTGATATCTATAGGCTAGCATGCTGGTGCTTTCCGGTGTCCGGTTCTCTCTGGTGTAATGGAGAGGTTCAAGGTGACAGGACAGGACAGAAGGACCAGACAGAGTGGAACAGATCGGAGAAAATAGACCTGAACGGTATGCTCAAATAGACTCAGTTATCATCAGCTATTAACAGTTACGAACTTGAACAGATTCTGTATGGAGATGGCAGAGTGGCCTAGATGCGGTAATACAGCCATTTCTTTGAGGTAGAGCTGATCTGGAGACAGAAATAATCTCATTGGTTGAGTTAAACCTTAATGGGCGGAGCCTAAGAACCACCGATTGCAAGTTAGCTAACTTGCAAACTTGAAGGCCAAAGAAGGAACTCTGGTCAAAATATCAATTAAAAAATATTAATGGCGATGACTTATTTTTCATTCATTCATGATGTTGTAAGGTCAGCAGGCTAGCTAGCTGGTATGGTTAGTTTGAACTTGGAAGGTCAGCAGGCTAGCTAGCTGGTATGGTTAGTTTGAACTTGGAAGGTCAGCAGGCTAGCTAGCTGGTATGGTTAGTTTGAACTTGGAAGGTCAGCAGGCTAGCTAGCTAGCTAGCTAACCTAGATAACTTAGAACCCCGACCTGAGAGCGACACCAGCCTGAGTACAGAGTGTATTTCTTGGTAGAATCAACAGCAGCAGGCCTGCTCACTTCTCTGGGGAAGCCTAGGTGTATATTCCATTTAATAAAGTGCTTTTCGGTGGCTGACGTCAGCTTGGCGGTGCAGTGTGCCGTATTAAACACCGGGTGCCATAACACATTAATTCCACGGCATTGCCTCATCACTGGATCAGCAGCTTGCTGCGGGGCAATGGCCACCTGCCCCGCCTTCAGCTGGAAAACAAACCCTGACCACGGAAATCATCTATCTGACATTATAGTGACATAATCAAGTGAAGATAGATTGTTGGCTGCAGCTCAAAAAACCCTTCTGTCCTCGTGTCTCTCTCTTTAGGTTTTATATTTGTTTCATTTCTCCCTTACATGATAATTCGAAGGTCACAGGAAAATTACCAGGGTACTGCAACCTCTGACCCTTGACCTCCTTACTACCGGTTGCTTGTATCGTGGGTGAGACTGGAACTGGAGTTTATTCTACTCCTGCACTCGTTGTAAGTCACTGTGGATAAGAAGCAGCCAAAAAACTAAAATGCAACTTCAGCAGTCTAACACTGAAAACAACAGAGCCATACATTATAAAGTACATTCAAGTTTACAGATGTAAACAAAGCAGCTAAGTTTCCACAGGAAAACCAACACCTATTACGACTCCCCATAAACCCGCCACAGGGCTGGAAAGCTGCTGGAACGGCCCGAACCAGAACTCAGCACCATTAAAAGATTTACACAGGCCTTGTTTCCACTGCTGCTTAACAAAATCATTTTTTTCTGCAGCTGCTGCGGAACATTTTGTACTGCGAGGTACATTTGGCACCTGAAACAGGCGCGTTGTACCCAGAGATGGTGCCGTGGTTACGACCCTCCACCTCTGCAAACCCACATGCTGGCCTGGGATCAGATCCCACAACCACATCCTTCTCTGCTGTGTCTCCTCTTCTCTGTGACCCTCTCAGCCGTCCTTTCTGAGCAGTTGTAAAGGAGGTGGTGTGAACGGGGCCGCAGAGCAGACACACACACACACACACACACACACACACACACACACACACACACACACAAGTTCAGTGACGAAGCCAAAACGACAGAGTGGAAACAAGAAGGCCTTTGTTTGTGTTGGGTTTTTAAAAAATCTATCAAAATAGTCCCATGAGAGGACTGTGTGTGTGTGTGTGTGTGTGTGTGTCATACTGAGGATCATATGTTCTCCATAGTGTAGAATGATGAGGAAAATCATCCAAATAAGAAAGACTTTGTGGCTCTGTCAGGAGAGTTTTATGGTTTTTTCTGTTTCAGATTTTGGTTTTGGGGTTTTGTTCAAGTTCAAGTGTTTTATTGTCATGTGTACAGTATCACTTACAGTCATACTGGACAATGAATTGTTTGGGACGAACATCTATATATAAAATCAATCAAATATCCAATCTATATATATACAATCAAAATAACAACTAGACAATAAAGGGCGGATAAACTAAAATAGAAATAGGAATAAAAAATGTATGAATATGAAAAAGCAGCAGGATTGACAACAGTTGTAAATAATCTCAAGGTATATCTATATCTATATATATATAGATATAGATATACATATATATCTATATATATAGGTGTGTATATCTATATATAGATGTACAGGTATAAACTGCATGTTCATTGGACGTAACGTGACGTGGGTGTGAGGTTGTGGGTTCAGTAGCCTGATGGCCTGCAGGTAGAAGCTGTCAGGTTGACTTGAAGGCGCTGGAATGTTTTTATGTGTTTGCATGCATGTGTGGATTCTCACGCGCTGACATGTCTGAGTCCTCCCTGGGGGAGAGCCAAGAGCAGGAAGAAGCATTCGACTGGTTTGGGGTTTTGAAGGCAGAAACCTGAAGCTGCAGACAGACGATGTTCTGTGCTGATATTCAACAAGTCTTCAGAGTTCCTCCAGAGTTTTCTTCTCCTCAGGGTGAAAAGCCTCTGAAACATTCATCGAAACGACCATCATGGACACTAAAACTCTCCACTGAAACCGGGCCGATGAAGCTCTCTTAGTGTCAGTGTCAAAATGTGCAAAGAAAATCCATTTTCATTGTCTGTGTCCAGGAGGACCCTGAACGACATGATGAGCCTGATGATCTGATATCAGCCCCATATATCAGCTCACTGACAGTGTAACTGACAGTGTAACTGACAGTATAGTAGTACCATTGTGTGTTTTCTGGTTTACGTTTCTCCCTACATGCGTCTTTCATGTGCAAACGGACCTCATGACCCTGTTCCTCCTGCAAAGATCCTCTGTTGCACCAAGCAGCTCCTCCAGCCTCAGCAGGCTAACTTGGACTACAGACGGACTATTTTCATCGCGGTGAACCGCCACCACACTCCTCGTCCTGACAACAGCTCCGTTTGTACCGAGACTGGAAGCCTGTAAAAACGTCTTTAAAGTTTGAAATAGATGTCTGGTGGTCGGCTGAGTCTTCTAAATCATCATTTTATATTTAAGGTCTGTTACAGTGGTCCTATCCCCCCCACCCTGTATTCATCCAGCAGCTCCTGGAGTATAGTTTGATATGGTGAGATCACGCTACATACATTCATATCTGTCCTTGGTTAGTTGTTTCTGTGTCTGTGTTGTTTCACCCCAGTGGAGGGAGGTGGCCACGGCAGCCCTGAACATTAATTGATGACACCTGCTGACAGGCCTATAAAGCCCATGATGCATCTGTGTTTCTCTCTTTCACCCGATGGTATGGGGCTGATTTGGTTTGGGTTTTCTGCAGGTCTTGTTTTGTTCTTGACACTTTCAACACCCCTCATCCAAACCTGTCACTCAGCACCATGCTGCTGCATCACACCTGCACTTCATCTTCATGCTTCCATTTTTTACCTGGAACCCTTTTCCCATCATACTGATGATTCTGACCAGAATCTCTTCAACTGCTTCCCTACTGAGCTACATCACCTCTCCAGTCCGGTCCTAACGGGTCGACCACCTAAACCATGTCTTTTTCAACAGACTGACTCCTCGCTGTCACGTCTAACGTCACGCCGTCATCGTCCAGTTTCGATGCTGCCTTTGCTTTAGCACTTCCTGGTTTCCTCTTTACTGCCGGTATACTGCTGCTGTGTAAAGCAATGCAAAATAAATATATGGATGAATATGAATATATAGCTGTCAGAGTGATGTTGAAAACCACATTTGGGTGATTTGTGGAGTTCCTTCGAGGTACCTTTGTGTTTTTATATTTAAAACGGGTTCATATGGGAAAACCAGGAAGTCTCAAACGCCGATGGTGGATTTTCTCTTGTTCAGCCGAAACACATTACTGCAATATTGTTCCATTAAACTGTTACATAGTGGATCTTTACTGATTGATCAAGCCAGAATGTGTTGCAGCAGGCAGGCAGGCAGAGGAAGGTTTTTTTCCCTCCATCTATTGAACAATTAATAAAATTCTTTGTGTGCATTCATGCATGTGTGTGTGTGTGTGTGGTTGGCTGGGTGTGATAATGCTGCTCTATCCTCCAGACTAACCAGAACACTGTTGGAGCGTAATGTTTGTTTCATGGTGTCTGAAAACTGCAAACTAAAAAATAGTAGACACAATATACAACATGAAAATATAGCAAAAATATGACATACATGCTGCATGAAATATGTGGGGAACTTCTATTTCTATTTGTGGATTTACAGGAATTTCCGTGCAGCGTGTTGACAAACAGGTTAAACCATGAGAAGTAAAGTTACTGGGATTCACATCACTTGTACCATGTAAAGACTTTAACTGAACTCATAATAATAATAAACTATTTCTATAGCACTTTTCAAAACAAATGATACACAGAAAAAGGCAAAATATCATACTGCAAAATACAATTAACTAAAATAAAGCAATTACAAAAACTTTATTGACTTTATATTACCAAAGAAAAGATAAAAGCAACACGTAGCATCTTTGACACGGTTGTTTTGGGACATTCTGGTACCATAGAGATCCTGTTTGTTAAGGGTGTGACTTTGACCTCCATGTTGGACAGTCAGGCAAAAACAAAACCCTGACCTCCCTGTGGATCAGCTTTACGATCGATGGAGTACAAACATTGAACACACTTTGTGGCCGGCCGGCCGATAGCGGCTCTTAAGATGGAATGAAGAGACAAGATGGTTCCCAGTAGGTTTCAGTGGGCTCTTTATTGGGACGTGAGAGAGGAGGGGGTGAGGGGGTGAGGGGGGACGACAGCCACACACACACACACACACACACACACACTTACCTGTTTATCTGTCACGTGCCAGAGACCCAGAGAAAGGTCTGTCCTATCTTGTGACCTCTGACCTGTCAAGTGAGACAAGTAGGTTTCAGTGGGCTCTTTATTGGGACGTGAGAGAGGAGGGGGTGAGGGGGTGAGGGGGGACGACAGCCACACACACACACACACACACACACTTACCTGTTTATCTGTCACGTGCCAGAGACCCAGAGAAAGGTCTGTCCTATCTTGTTTACCTCTGACCTGTCAAGTGAGACAACAACAATTATTTTTATCATGGTGGCCTTCGGAAGTTAAAGCGCGCGCGCACACACACACACACACACACACACACACACACACACACACACACACACACACAAATAATCACTTCATTGCGTTAACCTTGAGGTTGAAGTTGACCTGACACCTGACAGTGAGTAGAACCATCATGTCTCTTTGTAGAAAGGTGTAAATGTGTAATTACTTAAATATCAACATCAATACTTTATCAATAAATAATATTATATTATATATTATCAACAAAAATAATAACAATACAAATTCCACCATGGGCAGGATTCACCTTTAATCATTCGACTCAAATACAACTCGTCCTCATGGATCAGATGTTCTCCCTCTGTGGAATCCACTCTCAAGCCCTTGAGCCAATCAGATCCCACCTGGCTGTTGAGCACCACCCCTGAGCTGGGGCAAGATGGCCGACTGGCTTTTGTCAGCTGGGGGGTGCAATCCTTTTCAGATACCACAGCCTCCCCGAGTCCAAACGAACCCACATGCACCCAGGAGAACATCTGTCTGTCAGTCTGTTGTGATGTGTTGTGATCTGTTGTGATCTGTTGTGATCTGTTGTGATCTGTTCGTCCTGCTGAACACTCTGATGGTGACTGTGATTCTCACTGAGGCAAGCCTGTCCATTCACATACAGGAACTCAAACTAGCAACGACTGCATATCACCAAAATAATTTTTAAAAACGCAGATTTTGCAGATGACCAGTTTAAACTCCCAGTGACTCCCAGTGACTCCCAGTGATTGCACCCATGGGTATTTCTTCAGCCTCTTCCTGCAGTGAAGCATCAACTAATATGTTTCCTCTGACTAATAACTGATTCATCCTTTTGATTCTTTAAATCACTTTCTCATGTTGGTTGCCTCTTTTAGTCCAACACACACACACACACACACAGCTGTATGCATGTACACACAAGGTTTGGTCAATGACCCTCTCGTGACCCTGCTGGTCCCGTATTTGTTTTGTTTTTTTGTCGTTCGATTCTCATGCATCAACAAATCAAAGTTCCACTTCCGTCTCTCCTGGTCGCCATGGTGCGACACACACACACACACACACACACACACACACACACACACACACACATGCTTGGGCCTCATATCTTAAAATTCTTATTTTTGTTTTTATTTGTATTTGTGTCCCTTCTTGTGATGTTTTTTATTATTATTTTAGTTTTTATTATTTATTTAGTTTTGTATTGATGACCTTGACCTTGAAGCCTCATGCTTTACTTTGAGAATGACTGACGGCAGATAGCGTGACAATACTGGAATAAAAATAAATTAAATATAAAAGTAAAATAGAATAACTGTAAATTATTTTAAAGCTGTAAAATGTTTCTTTGACAAACAAAATGCATCGGGCAAACAAGTTGCTTAGTTCCATTTTATGAAGGTCAGTAGGTCTCAGTGTCATGCAGAGGTCAAAGGAGGTCAAAGGAAATGCAGGCTGCAGATTCCAAGAGAAAGATTGTCACAAGCTGATGGTATCGGGGAGTTTGTTTTTTAACTTCTCTCTGCCGGGAGGTTTCTTGTCTTTGCATCCTCATTGCATCATTTTTGGCCACTTGAGCTCTGGATGCGGCCCGGCATCTGTTAATGGTTGACAGGCACAGCGGCGTGTCCGGTACGAGACTCTGCTGCACGTGGAAATGCAATATTGATCTCCTGCTTCAGAAGTTTTAGTTTAATTTTGGGCTCTGCTGGGGGATTTACAGGCCGATCAATACCTATGACTCAATGATTACTTGACCAGGTGATTTCTGGCTCCCGAAACTCACTTTCCAGAAGTTAGCCTTGAACCCCCACGCCCAACTGGAATTTCAAGACTTAACAAAAGGAGGAAGGATGAAAAAAAAAAAATTGCATGCATGGACACGCTGTTGGTACATGATTTGGTATTTCCGTCATTCTCTGTCGGCATACCGTCTGAAACAATCAGAGGGCTGTTCTGTTGTGATGTCAAAACTGCAGACAGAGAGAGAGAGAGAGAGAGAGAGAGGGGCAAGAGACAGAGGAAAGGAATGTAAAAAACAAAGAGACAGAAAATAAAATAGAGGGAGAGACACTAAATGGATTATGGATAGTTGACTTATAGATAGTTACATACTATATCTAGATAGATTGAAATATGGGAAAATGATGGAGAGAGGGAGAGAGAGAGAGACTTTATGGCAAAACCTCCAGGAAATTGCAAGTATTAAAGGAATGTCAGTCCGCCGGCTGACAGGTAGAGGTGAACCGGGGCCTGAGGGGCTTTGAGGACCGTGATGAAGTCGCCTTTATACGCTGATATGAAGTCAGCTTTTCAATTTTCCCAACAAAGTCTGAGGTGAGAACTGGGCTGCCAGGAGGCTGATCTCTCAGCCGGGGAACGATCTGCTGAGGATATCCAACACACCAAGAGATTTTACCCCCAAATGAAAAATCCACTGTTTAATATGTGACTGACTATACTCACAATAAACCTAATGATGGTACTTTGTAAAGGATTGTGGGTAATTTAAAGACAATATTCAATGATATCATGTCAGAATGGATATTTCGTGCTCGTCAAACCTTTTATCTTCGCCTGAAGCTTGTTTGTTTGTTTGTTTGTTTATTTGGATCTCTTTTAGCCCTATTGGGCTATTCTTCCAAGAGTCCATAGCATAAAAACATTTAATACAAATAATAGTAACATAATACAATATACAAATATAAAAAACATACATTCAACACATTCACACACATTGATGGCATAATACACACAACACAGCCTATAATAATGCCATACCACCCAATCATTCAATCTTACAGTTATACTACATCCACGCCAATATACCATTTATAAAAATCTTCAATTCAGGTTACCTAAAAAATACATAGCAATACATTGTCAATACAAGTACAAATATTAGGAATATGTAAATATAAGAACACAATTTCCTATGCCTAATGTACCATGACAAATACATAGACCTTATAGAGTTACCTATACCCACAATTAAAAGTGACAATTTACATGATCATACTGAGCCTAGTTTACTTCCAATGTTCTTTAAAAATGCATTTTATGTTTTGTTTGAATTATTTTTTTGGTAAGCTCCTAATGGGATCAGGTAAACCATTCCACAGCTTGACAGCACGATAAGAAAACATTCTTTTACCAGCTATAAGCCTAATCCTGGGTAGTACATAATCACTTGTGTTAGCTGCTCTTGTGTTAACTAACTGTCTATCCTTCACTTGCTGGAATCTGCTTTTCAACAGTTTTGGCCTCTTTTTGGCCTGCAAGTTATAAAATGAATGAAGAACACTTATGGCTATTATATCCTTAATGGGTGACCATGCCAATATTTTATGTCGTTCTTCAACAGGGGTGTCCCTCGGACATCTAAGAATAATTCTTGCAGCCTTATTTTGTGCAATTTGGAGCCTACTGATTTCTCCAACTCCAGCATTACCCCAAGTGGCAGCACAATAATTCACCTGACTACCAATTAGAGCATGGGTCACTTGTTTTAGTATTTTTATGGGTAAATATTCAGCTATTCTACTAACCATGCCAGCAATCCTAACCAGCTTCTTACATAGATAAGATATATGTGATGTCCAAGACAGGCAACTATCAAGTTGGACACCTAACAGTCTGTTCTCATCTACTTGTTCAATCATTACACCATCTGCCATGAGCTGCAAGCAGGGGTGTGCTTGCCTTCTTCTCACAGAACCCATAAGCATTACTTTTGTTTTCTTCATATTCAGTACAAGTTTGTTAATATCATGCTTCCTTGGCCTCCCTCACCTGTCTTTACATTACATTACATTACAGTCATTTAGCAGACGCTTTTATCCAAACCGACTTAAGAGTGTTAAGTGCATTCAACATAGGTAGGTAGGAACTATTAGTCACCAGAAATCGTAAGTGCATTTCCTCCCTAAACAAGCAACTAAGAGCATAACTAGTGTTAAGGTAAAAGTGCAATAAGTTAGCTACCTACTTTATCTGAAACAAATGAAACAAATAAGAAAATCAAATAAACAAGAGCTATTGGAGCGGTCAAAGACAAGCCGGAGATTTCATCCAGCTCTGCTGATGCCACAGGTTCAAATCCCAGTTTATGCAACGCTCCTGCTTGGGAGGTTTAAAGACCAGCTGCTATGAAGAACCCAAGACGAACCCAGTGGAGGATCAGGTGAAGGCTTGGATGTGGAGTTCAATAAGCCCTGGGAGCAAATAAGATGCATGGTGCTGCAGAAAACCTTCTTTCGAATCTTCTAAAAAAAGCATCTAGGCTGAACGGAGGCTGACGTCTATGAAGATGAAAGTGTTGTCTTGTACATATGAACATCTCTATTTACAGCTGTTTCTACT
Organism: Hoplostethus mediterraneus; assembly: GCA_034670385.1. Classification (NCBI taxonomy): domain Eukaryota; kingdom Metazoa; phylum Chordata; class Actinopteri; order Trachichthyiformes; family Trachichthyidae; genus Hoplostethus; species Hoplostethus mediterraneus. The sequence goes on along the minus strand of JAXDDW010000001.1, from coordinate 3,011,347 downwards.
GGACTGGTTCTACTCATTCTGCTGGACAACACACTGATATGTGAGACGCCATGTTAGAAAGACGTCTAGTCTACCATCAGACATGCACTGCACTTCCTTCTGCAGCTACTTCCTTCTGCCATACTGTAGGACAGCAGAATGACTGTAGAATTTATATGTGTAAGGTGATATGTTCAGTCTGCCTGCAGGATGCTCGCACAGTATTTGAGGTCCTGATGTCCCCGTGTTGTGTCGGTTTGTGCTGTGAATCTTTATCAGTCGTCAGTATGTCTCAAGAGAGGTTCCTGTTGTACTATTAAAGCGAAATAAGAGGAAAATGGTCCAAGATTTGTTATAAGAAAGCAAAAGATGAAAATAACTTGATCATCTGCACAGTTTCTACTGTTGTGGTTCCACTGGGGCCAACCATGAAATTGTTCGCTGTCATGGTACTGTAGGGCGCTTCAGGTTAAGGTGTTATACGTGTTATATAGATTGTTTTTCTTACTTTAAGGTGAAATGTCAGTGGAAGTGAAGCGAAGTCAGGATTTAAACGGTTAAATGCTGATAAAGGAAGAATCTTTCAGAGGCAGTCCTGGTCCAGCCTGAGGTCCTTCCTGTTTACATGCCAGAGAGAAAGTGGCCTACTTCCTGCTGAATATGAAGTTAGCATTGACAGGAACGCGGACAATAACAACTGATATGAGTCTGATGAGACTGAAGGAAGATGTCTGAAGGGAAAGCTCTTCATTTATTCCACATATATAGTAGAGGGAGGTCATACAGAGGTTATGCAGTCGTTTTCTTTCAGTTCTCTCTGTTCCCCATCTTGTCTTTGAACGTCACCAAGACAAATGAATGTGCATTTATTCTACTTGGTGATGAAACTGATTCTGATGCTGTTTTCTTAATAGTTACTGACGTCCATATGTAATATGTTGCATCATCAGATGCCCCGCCCACACCGTCTTTATTTACACAGTTATTTAAGAGGTAATAATGAACCCTATGTTTGCAGCCTTGGCCCCACCACTGCCACTTCCCTGCCAACTCACTGCCAGAAATGTCCATCTGAAGTCATTTAGTCTCATATTTCATCTTAAAGCTGCACTACCAGGCAAGAGTCTAGTCTAGTCTAGTCTAGTCTAGTCCCAAGTCACTTTCCTGAACGTGAGAGGGAATCTGTCATACACACACATGGTAATCTGATTTGTCTATGTGAGAGTAAGTTTTGTGAGTAAGAGGTAGAGTAGTGTGAGACCATGACAACATAAACTGACCAGCTGATGACCGGTGTCACAAGTCTCCATTCACCTGGCCTCTCTGTGTGTGTGTGTGTGTGTGTGTGTGTGTTTGTGTGTGTGTGAGACACGTATTGCATTTCTGCTAACCCATGGAAAAGGAAATTTAGACGAGGACAGAAGGTGATTTGGAAGAAATTCAATTCTATTTTTTTTAAGGAGACTGCTACTACTATATTAGTAATAGTATAGTAATATTACTATTACTTATACTTTAACTACTACTTATACTGCTACAACTAGTTTCCAGTGTTTTCCTGAATCAGGGAATGTAAGAAATGAATTCAACCCTCCAAATGCCGATGACAAAGGGATCAGACATGGTGAAAGTTTAGCACAAATAAAGAAATTTATTTTTGAAAGGGAAATACACGTTTCTGCACACACACACGTGTGCATGTCAACACACACCTTCAAGTGAAACACAAATCCTGGAGCACAGACCTTCACAGTAAGATAAATATCTTCTTTCAGACTCGGTTCCAGCCACACTCATACGCTCTTCACAGAATTGCACTTGTGGAAACAAAAAGAGAACATTCGCTCTATTCACCATCACAATAAAGTCAACATGGATAAAAATTCATTAAGGTTTTACATCGTCCATCATTGACTGAACCGTATTAATGCACATACTTAATCATTCAACCAATCACATGCAGAGTCTTTCTTATGAACTATTGACAGCAGCTCATTTCCTTGTTTGTGCCTTTATACCAAAGTTACCTCAAAATGACATCATCCAAATATATTGCATCAGACACTCAGAACATGTACAAGGCACACGATGAGAAAGGAAGAGCTACGTAACTCAAATGAAAATTAAGGCCATTTTCAATCAAATCTGATTTTTTAAATGTGCAAAGGTTTTGTGTTCATTTTTCATTTGAAATTAATTCTCTGTATTCCTTTAGATTGAGAAGTAGTTCGGCGCCACGCACTCCCTGCACTTTCCCTTCAATATGAAGGACTTATTATCAGCGCTATTTCCACCATTTCAGTTTACAGATATCATATCGAGAGGGACATCTCAATCAGTGCATATTCACACATTACATTGGCTATGGATTGTACTATAGTATGTGTTTTAGTGGGGGTTGAAAACAGCAGGCGTATCGAGAAGGCACCTCACTACTTTACAGACTAATATGTGAAACACAACAGATTTGTTCCATTACAGCTCCACCAACTACAGTTCATAGTATCTTGCGGCCCAACTGACCACATTACAGCAAAGTGGAGACCAACTGACCACATTACAGTGAAGTTTCTGTCTGGGTTGTACACTCCCTCTTATTCAGTCTGTTGGAAGGGTTTTGCTCGTCTGCTTCATTTTAGTTTCTGGCTTGTTGCCTGTCCCAGCTCAGACCCACAGCTGTATTCAGACTGAATGCCCTGTCAGCATATTTTTACAATGGCATTTCATCACACTTGATGATCTTTTCACCAATAAGGCACGCTGTTAGCAATCTGACCCCAGCTCTGCCAGCCAGGGAAGAGTCCACTTGACATGCGTGGGCTTAACTGATCAAACTCCATCTCCAGCAGCGTAACGCCCCCATTTTTGTGTTCTGATGGTTTCTTCTGGTCAGCAGAGGTCGGAGGTGAAGTGAGAGAACTCAGGTCCTCCCCGTTCAAGCCGACATGTTTGAGTGTGTAGTTCTTGCCGTCATTATTGTCCCAGTGCGTCTGGTCCTGGGTCTTGAAGCTGACGCAAAACTCAACCCCATTCTGTGGTGGGACGTTGGCGGGCAGCTCCAGGACAAACGCAAATGTGTCAGTATCCTGACAACCATAGACGTTGTTCATGAAGGTGCAGTCGACATCGGTGTAGCTGACCCACGAGTTGAATGTGGCACGGACTTGCACTGATTTCTCGAAGCCGACGTTTCGGACCTTAATTGTGCCGGTCAGCGAGCGCTCCTGCAGGGAGCAGTTCTCCAAGCAGACAGAGTTCTTAATCAGTCGGTTTCGGAAGTCCAGGTAGTCCGCAGAGGGCTGTTTAAAGTCCAGCACCAGGCTACGCACTGAGTTGATCTTTAGATCCATCGTGGCACCTTCCAGATCTGACATGTCGAAACTGCAGCTCCTCTGCGATTCCCTTGCAACTCCTGTTTCGGCATGGCTCGTCATCAAACTTGGAGAAGACGTGGATGGCAGTGAGCGACATCCCCTTGGAGTCGGCGAACACGACCCTCTTCTTGCTGGCACTAGCCTTGCCGTTGTTCCAGCCCATGCAGCCTCCATCATCCACAGCTTTCTGCTGGGTGCTGAGGCACGGCCTCAGGGGTTTGTAGAGCTGCTGGTTGCTGTGATTGTGGCTCTGGTTGACCAGGTTCCTGGCCCGCTGCAGGTCCTCATAGGAGCTGAGGAAACCGCGGAGGGGCGGGGGAGAGTGGCTGATGTAGAATCTCATTGCCACGTCCATCACTGGGCCTGGCATCGCTGATGGACTGAACGACTGGAGTACGCTGAGGCAGGGAGAAAACGAGTGAGATGGGGGAGGGAGAGAAATAGTGGGAGGGACAGGGAGAGAGATCAGAACAGTGGCTGCTGTATGTAGCTTTTAAAGAGTGGATTCACTTCTGTGACTTTGAAAAAGTTCCCACTGAATTAAACTCAATCTCTTCTGCAAACGGCATGACAGTGCCACATTGAAAAAAGTGAAAAAAGCATAATTGTGCTATCATAAAAGTGAGTTTTATGATAGCACAATTACGCATTATTAGTGGAAACACTATTGTGCACAAAGTGCAATCTTCTCTTCTCCAACTGCATCAGTTTTTTACAAAACTTTACAAAACCTAAATCCTAAAACCTAAATCTTGTATTATTCTTACCTTGCAGCACTCATGGAATAAGGAAATAACACCTCCAAGAAAGAAATGAGCTTCTTGAAAGTTTCCAATCCGTCTGGTTTAGAAAAGTCTTGCTGTTTTTGCTATAAGAGCATGATTCAGTTCTGAAACCAGAGCAGTCACTCCCCCTTGCTTCCACCTCTCTCTTCCTCTCTTTCAGTGCCGGGGCGCTCACAAGTCACAGATTTCAACTGCCACATAGAGACAATTTGCATATTTGGTCATATGGTTCCTCAAACAACCAATGAAAGGTTTTCTGGAATTTGGCTCCAACCAATCAGCACAAGCTTGACTTGGCTGCTGGCCAATTGACAGGGGAGTGTTGAGCACGCATGGGCTCCATGGTTGGGATGTCTCAAGCTGACACAGTTGCTATTTGAGAAGCATTATGGACCCCTGCTGGTGTTGGAGATGATCTTCAGATTACTCATCGTCATTGCAGATCTCAGTATTGGGAGTACTTTGTTCCACTGACTTTTTAAGAAGCAAAGTTTAATCCAATGCAGAGGATCAAAGTTGTAAATGAATACTCGAAAAAATGATACTTTGTCATCCATGGACATGCATTTGTTCCATCATTTGTTTTGATTTAGTGCAATCCCTCATTTTTTAAGGGCAGGGTTTCACCTTTTTGAAATGTTATCTGACTTTTGGAATTGAACTTCATATTTAGACTTAAACAAGACAGCAAGACATTTGTCTCCTGATGACTGAAGAGTTGATAGAGGCTTGATGAAAACATATCTTAATTTTTAATGTTCATGTTTTATCATGCTTTGGCTTCCTTTGTTTGGGCGCTCTGCTCTGTTGTGTATTACCACTTTGACCTTTTCATTTGTTGACAAAGCCACTATTTTTAAAGGGCAACTATTTGCTTAATCGATTGTTGCGGTTAAATATTATCCAATGGATCAGAGTCGACTTTATTTGTTGGTGGTGGTGGGGTGTGTGTTTGTGTGTGTGTGTGTATATTAGAAGATTACATCAAGTGGATTTATAAGGAGAAGTTGATGAGGGATCAGAGCTCCACTGCATTCCTCATGTTTGTGGCATTTAAGTAAATTGTGATTTTGACAGAATTTGACAGTGATTTTGACAGCGGCGAGAGATTTACCGATGTGTCTAATCCAGGTTTCACAAAGATGGTTTTCATTTAAACCTCTCACAGTTACAGCCTAGCTGCTTACACAGTATTTTCCATGTAGAGACAGAAATTCACTCCTACTCCTGAGGGGTTTTCACCCTTATGCACCTGCATCACCTGGAGTTAGACTTTAGACGGCAGGCAGGCTTGTCACTGCCTCGTCTGGGTGTCTAAAGGTTACCAAGAACCATCTGAATGTTGTCCTCACGTTGCATCATTTTTCTCTGTACAGAACTATTCAAAACTGAGTTACAAAATGCTTTAGATAATAAAACTATGAATATAACAGGCAATAAGGTGAATGATAAAAACAGGATTACAAGACAATAAAACAGTTAATCTATAAAGAGGCTTAATCCTAATTAATGATGAGTTTGTCTTCACAACAATACAAATACATTTATTGGGAAATACACGCATGTTATTTCACAAACACGCCATTTTCACGGCAGTAACCTTTTGTCAGTGGGACTAGTAAATAATAAAGGAAGGAAGGAAAGGAAAGAAAATGTGGGAGCAGGAATTGGGCTTGTATGGGCCAGTTACATGCACTATCACTCACGCACTGAATGTTGCTTCACAGCGGTTTGCAATAGGAGAGCATACTATACAGAGAGTAATATTCAGCACACAGTCTAGTCCTGAAGTCTCTCAGATCAGGTCCTTTATTGTCAGTCAATTCAGTTGGCTCAACTGTCATGACATCCAAGTGTACATGCTGCCACAGCAAATTCAAACAAACACAATATACAAAAACCTAAACAAGAACAATCCATCTTCGTCTTCTTCACACTGATTACTGACTGGTTATTTGCACTGATATTGCATCATTTTAATATCAAATGCAGCTTAATGACAATGTATTTTTGACATCCAAAAGGGTGTTTTGAAAGGGTTTCATCAGCCCAGGAGGGTGGAGAAGTTTCTCACAGAGGACCAATACTCCTTTAACTGAAGTGAAAACATGAAAATGATCACGTCACACGACAACAGAGATGTGAAATACTAGTAATAGTTTATAAATATGAACATATGTCTGCAGTCGTACTTTCAAACAGTGCACATGTTCATTAACGCGGCAAACTAAATCCTTTTGTAGCACAGTAATATCTCTCGCAGAGTTTTCCTCCTTTAAATTTTGTTCCTGGGACACGGCAGAAAAATGTGGCATCAAAACCTGAAAACTATGAAAGTGAATTGTGTGTTAAAGTCTCTCTGTGGAAATGACAACATTGCAACAGATACCTGGCAGATCTTAAGAGGATAGGAAGATTGTGAAATGTTAGAGAGACAGCCAACAACAGAGAGACAGACAGATAACGACAAAGAGACAGGCAGAGAGAGAGAGCGAGAGACAGTGTAATGTATTGGCATCATTAACAGTATACATTGATATGTACAGTATTGGAGCTCCCCTTACTGGACGTGCTGTGTATGCTCTCTAGTGTGTTATAGACATACGCTATACAGTAGGACAGTTAGTTGATACATAAACTACGAGACATCCACCGTTACCTCAGTCTCCGTCCCGGTTAATATATTTATAAGTAAGTGTTATCCCAGTATATCACAATTTGGCGCCGAGCATTTTGATAGAAAAAAAACCCAGCGACGAGATACAACTTTGTGGTAAGGAAATCACAGAAAATAATTTTGCAGTGTTAAGAAAATGGCTAACAAAAGTGGAATGCTAACAAGACCTAACTAGCTAGCAAGCTAAGCAACGCCTATGTGACTACTGATGCTAGCAAGATGGCTACATTCCAATTCGGAGCGTTAGCTGAGTTCAGCGAAGGAAAGGAATATTTTGAATCTTACCTGGAAAGATTGGAACAGTGGATGGTCGCTAACAATGTGGATGATGAGAAAAAGGTCAGTGTGACCCTGTCAGTGATCGTGTGTCAGTGTTAGTGTCAGAGATGGTCTACAAAGAGTCACTGTCTCACCTACCATTTGCAAAGTGCCTGTAGACTGTATGTCTACCACCGCCTCTCATATGGTGTCTCCAGCGCACCGTCCATCTTCCAAGGTGTGATGGACCAGATCCTACAGGGACTAGACCATGTGACCTGCTTCTTGGATGACATCCTGATCACAGCGGGGTCAAGAGAAGAACACCTGTGCAAACTGGATGAAGTCCAGAGTCGTCTGGAGAAGTATGGCGTTCGAGTGAAGCGGGCCAAGTGGAAGTTCATGGAGAACAGAGTGGAGTACTTAGGCCATATAGTGGACAGTGAAGGACTCCATCCCACAGAGAAGGTGGAGGCCATAGTGAATGCTCCAAGTCCCACCAACGTCTTAGAGCTGCGTACATTTCTCAGACTCTTGAACTACTATGAGAGGTTCATGAGAAATCTATCCACCCTGCTGCAACCGTTGCATGCCCTGCTGAAGTGTGAGGAAGTGCTCAAAAGCACAAAGAGGCAGTTGGTACGAAGTAAAGCAGTCATGCACTACGACACAAAGAAACAGGCGAGGCTAGCCTGTGATGCCAGTCCTTACGGCGTCAGAGCCGCTATTTCCCACATAATGGAAAATGGGAAGGAAAAGCCAGTGGCGTTTGCATCACGCACTCTGTCTGAGGCAGAAGGTAACTATGCACAAATTGAAAAGGAAGCTCTCGCCAACGTTTTCGGAGTGAAGAAGTTCCACAAATACCTCTACGGGAGGAAATTCATACTCACCACTGATCACAACCCATTCCTGGTCATCCTGGGTCCAAAGTCAACCATTTCCACCTTAGCAGACACACTCTCCAGACCAGGCAAAGTGGGTGAAGAAAACAGCATCTTCTCCTTCTCGTTCGTCGATGACCTCCCTGTCAGTGGCGGCCGGTGATTGGCTGACTAAGTGGGGCGGGTCATGACAGACACAGAGATCATAGAGTGACGCCCCGTACCCAGAGGACACGCAAGCGGGGACGCGCACGCGCGCTGCTGCGCTTCACATCCGCTCCCATGTCCCATGTCCCATACATTGTCTATGCACAATATCTGCATCATATCACCACATATGAATGTTTTTCAACCTACTAATAGTTTTACTAGTGTTATTAATTATTTTAATACATAGGCTATTTTATTTTAATATAGGAATAATGAAAAAGGGAACAGAGACAATCACCATTATGGGATGAATGAAGTTAAATCAAGTCATACTTTTTGCATATAACCAGTTATTCCCGTTTTTATAATGCTTTTCTTTATTATAGTATACAAATATATAGATATATATTTGTTCAATTAATTAAGACTATGCTTACTTCTGTTTTCATAATGCGCTCTGAAAAAGCAGTAGCCGACTCGAGTGCACAAACAACAGGGCTTTGGTCTTTTAACTGCTACAGTTGTAGTGCTATTTTTTTTAGTGCCGGAGCGCAGTCAATCAAATATGACTCATCACGTCTCTGTGCTCTCTTGTGCCATCTACTGACCATAACTACAATGTTCGTTTGAATGGGGTTAAATGAGAATGGCCGGGGCATTTCCGTCCAGCGCCCCAAATGCTATCATAGACTTCAAGCTAAAGTGCAGTCCTTCCAACATCCGCTAGGTGACAATGCATGTCAATGTAGTGTGTGAGGGGCGTACAACTCAGCGCCCCAGAGCAACAGAGACGGTAATGAAGTCCGCAAACCAACCAAAGCCAATGATTCAACATACACGTATTGACTAGAACACATTTATATGAATTATAAATACAATCTATGAAATGTGTTCAGATTAAAAAACTCTTCTTCTCTATCAAATCAAGTGGGGCACCGCCCCTAGCGCCCCTATGGACGAGCCGCCACTGCTCCCTGTGCATGCTAACGACATAACACAGAGCACACGAAAAGACCTAGCACTGAGCCGAGTGAGGGAGTTCACGTTGAATGGATGGCCAAATCAGATTGAAGACTCTTGGACCGTTCTTCATCTGTCGAACAGAACTATCTGAAGAGCAAAGATGCTTGCTATGGGATATGAGGCTACTCAACCACCTACACACAGGACACCCAGGCATATGTAGAGGCATGAAGGCTCCAGGCAGATCCTATGTGTGGTGGCCCAACATGGATGGCCAGCAGTAGCCCCACTACACTGATGGTAGTGGCCAACCTGTGTATGGCAGACAATATCGCAGTCAAAACAACTGTACTTTTTAGTACTCATCGACTGCCATTCGAAATGGTTGGAGGTCGTTCCCTTGATACATAAACTACAAGACATCCTACCTCAGTCTCCGTCTCCGTTAATATAAGTAAGTGTTATCCCAGTATATGACAGAGAGACAGACAGACAGACAGAGAGACAGAGAGAGAGGCAGAGAGAGAGACAGAGAGAGAGACACATTGTGACACTGGGTCTTGTGTGTTTTCCTGAGCAGCCAGTTGGCATGGTTGCTGGTCACGTAGCAACCGCCCCAGGGCCCGCTGACAAAGTGATCAGGAGAGGACATCGGGCACTCGGATTGGACGAGGGCTTGTCACATGACTTGAAATTTTTGAGATGACATGAGATGAGATGACAGCCCTCAGGTTATTTTTTTTCTTAAGAGCAAGCACTAACCTACAGTAGCCCGGCTAGCAGCAACCGGAAGGAGAGGCCTTTTGGGAAATCTGGGGAGATTTTTATTTATTTTGTATTTATTTAGCACCAGCATTTAGTATCAGGATAGTTTGCAATACAAAATCTGTACAAATATGTGTAGTATGTAATATATGTAAATAAAATGTACATTATGTAATATGTAAATATATATGTATATGTAGTGCTGTGCAAGGATAGAGTGGCTTAAGTCTTAAATTTTGAAATACAAAATTCTGCGTGTTGCATCTTTAATATGGTTGAAGCTGCAGCCTAAATGCAAGGGAAGCAGGAGTTTTGGGTTTGGGCAGAAACCTCTGCTAAAGTTCCCTTGAGACGAGCACCTGAACCCCAACTGATCCAGTGGAGCTGCTCAGTTGGCAGCAGTAGTCGAGTGGCTGGACTGAGCAGCTTCCAGGGTTAGTGTGTGTAACTATGATGTATGATTAACCTTCCCTTCAACAAGAAAGGTTTAAAGACTCTAAACTCTAAATCACACAGAGAAACAAACACAGATGAATGTATACACACACACACAAACTCACATTATTTCTTAAGTCTGTATGTAACTAACAGGCACGTAGACACACACACACACACACACACACCATGGGGCAGTGAGCCAGGTGGCCCTGCCTTCCCTCTGGATCCCGGCTGACCGGCTGGCTGGTGGCCAGTATTTTTTGGGGGGTGTGTCGTGGCTTTAGCCTGGCTGCAGGATCCAGTTACAAAGTTCACTGATAGATTTTAAATCATCGGTATCGTGTTTACAACGTGACTTTAAAGAATCACAGTAGATGTTTATGACATCTACTGTGGAGCTGAGTTTAGTAGTGCAGTGACATTTCTGAACAAGCAAATGTGCCCGTGGGTACCAGAGAACTGCTGTCTTCTTTATTCTTCATTTTGCAGTGTCACGTTTGAGTTTTAAAGCTGCACAAGGAAAGACTTTTATGTAAAAACACACAAATCACAAAGTGAGGCTGCAACAGAGAAGAGCGTCTCGTCCCCACCAACTGAGATGCTGTCATTTCGTTTCCTCTTTAACCACATTAAATCGTATTGAAGATGCAATTTCCCAAACCAGTTCTGGAGCCGGTCAGAGATGCCTTTGGTCACATTAACAACAAAGTGGCAGCACACTGGACCTCCAATGCACATTAACAACTATGGAAATAGAAATCAACTTAAGCACACAGATCCAAGCAGGAAGTGAAGGCAAACCAAGCAGGTGTCAGGAAGCTCAGATCCTAACGCACTAAAATAGATTGTCAGGATGCTGGTGAAGGGGGACGCACAGGACGAGGTGTTCACTGTTTGAGTGAGGAACAGAGAGATCCCATTTTAATGTCTAGTGTGAATTGAATCAGACTCAGTAGGGTTGGACTGTAACCCTTCTGTATATTCACCAAAACCCAGTAATCATCATCTTCTCAACCAGCATCTTATTGGTCTTTAGTCAGCCTCACTTGAATCTAATTCATTTAATGCCAAATAGAGCTCCTGCTGCAGTGGGCTTCGGGTGGCTCCGCCCCCTAAACCCAGAGTAACTACAGGCACTATATCAGCAAAATGACCTAATCACAATGCCATGCTATTCACTACAGCAAAGAGTGGACCGCCTCCCCAGAGCACCAGTCAGATAACGAAGCCCGCCATGGTCATGGTCACGTTTCAACACAAACTCAACACAAAGCCCAAATGTGGCGCTTATAAGATCTTTTGAAAGATGGTGTAAAGACTGTGCTGAGATCAGTTTGGCCAAGGAAGCAAGGGACAGGGTTTTCCATGCGAGAACACCCCAGTTATAAAGGGCTTTAGGGCGTAAGGCTGCCAGCCTCGGTGGATTGGTATGACAGCTGAAGCTATTAGAGCTTGTAGTTGGTGTTGCTGAAATTTCTTAGTGAACAAGATAAAAACTCTGTGGTTTTATTCCAAGGAACTGAGGTCCAGATTCACTAAGATCACAATGCATTTTAAGTGCCTCAGTCTTTTCATGTGTGTAGGGCTCAAGTGATACATGTACAGCAAGCAATAGGAAAACCTGCACACAATCAGGAACTATGAATGGGAGACGCAAGTCAGTTTTATTCCAAAGTACAACAAGTCGCAGCAGGTGTTTTGATCATGTGACTCTTCAGTTCATACAGTGAAAGAACCCAAACCAGGTTCAGGTCATGTGTGTTGAAGTACTGTAGTGCTCCCTCTGTGGTGCAGCAGGGTGACCCCACTTGTTGGTAGGCCTCCACCCTGCTCAACTGTCCTTGACTACCAGCTGCAGGGTACTGATGTGTAGCTGACCTCTGACCCTACAGAGGTTAAAGTGGGCAGGTTGCAGGCTAACTGGATGGACAGACAGATTGATGTGTCATCATTTGAAACTAAACAACTGCAACACTATTTTCCCAACTACTGCTTTGTTTATGCTTGTGCTTAAAGTCAAGAGGTTGCTGCTTCCGTAATTCAACATATTTCCTTTTGAAACAGGATGTTGGGGCGGGACCTAGCGCAGGGAGGGACTGCTAACAATGGAAGGAGAAAGGCAGTGAAGCCTGTTGCATCGTCAGTGGAGTTGGTGAAACAATACGCTGTGAAATGCTTTGTACATCATCTGGAGATGTACGATGTTGACACTCTGTCACATTGAAAGCTGTCAGGCTACTATATGATGGGATGTTATTGTATAATTGGTTGCAAGTTTTATGTACGCACATCGATACGCCATGAAGTAACCACTAAGAGTACACTGCAGGAAGAAAAACCATGAGATTTGATATAAAAATATGATAAACTCTGAAAATCTAGAGGAAAAAAAGTGAATTTATTGTTAATATGTACAATATGTGTACATTATGATGAGAATTAGCTAACAAGGTGAAAGTCAATCAATTCAATTTTGCAATCAAATATCTGCAGCTTTACAATACATTTCAAAAAGTTATTGACCTTGTAGCTAGTGGGTGTTTGTGTCTATTTATTTCAGGTGTGGATGAAAGCGTTTGTGTTGTTTTGGACTTTAAATGGGAACTGTTGGTCTGTATTCAAAAGCCCTTTGTAATCCGACACCAACCCACTGACTCTAACCTGGATGAAGTTATTGATTTTGTCTGAAGTCTGGTGAAGATATTCGGTCGCCACCTTCATGCAGTACAATTTTAATTCTCATTACTGAGTTTTTACCTCGACCCCTTGAAGGATTTTGTTGAATTTATGGTGACTGACCGATCAATCGTTGTAATCTGTCAATTAAATGCTGTGTTGTGATTCTTGTCTGATTTTTGCAGAAGCTGAGCCCTGTAGCAAAGACACAACGCAGAAATAGTTATGAATTACATTTAATTCAACCTTATTATATATATAGTTATCATTTATTGTTGTTTATTTGGACGCTTGCTGGGGTCCATTACACATGAAGCAGCAGAAAAATACACCCAGCATGCATTGGCTTAATGTTTACACAGCGGTGAAGGGATCGAAGAAGTGTGTGTGTGTGTGTGTGTGTGTGTGTGTGTGTGTGTGTGTGTGAATTCACATGCACGATCAAAGACTTCAAAGGTTTATTTGTGTCTGTGATATTTTATGAGCACTATAAATGTTTGTTTGGCTTCTTCACCCTAATGATTTAGTTTGCTGTTAACCGTCCAGAGAATGTAACCCTGGACACACCCCCATGGCACCACACACACACCACACACACACACACACACACACACACACACATACACACGTTTGTATGACTTGTGAGGACCTTCATTGTGCCAGAACTTCCTTCAGCTAAATATAGACAAGACTGCGATAACTTCTTTGGTGCCAAAGAAGAAAGGCTGAAAGTGAGTACATACCTTGACTCCCTGTCTTTAAAAACCAAAGACCAAGCCAAGACTGAGATCTCAATTTTAACAGCCACATCAAGTGTGGAAGAATTTACGTATGTAACCTTAGGTATTTTGTGATTTATGTATCTTATCCCCTGTATTCCTGCTCTTTTGTAGACTTACAATACGCAAATGGTGTGGCGTCGAGATGTCGTGGTACTGACATTGTCAACAGCAGCATATCATCGGCTAAAAGGTCACGTTAAGCATAAACTATCTGTCACGTTATTATTAACGCATAAACCATCTTTTTAGGATAGTGGCTGGCGCCTCGGAGTGCAGGCCATAGGTCAGACTATGGCCTGGTTAGCTTGAATGTTCCCAAATATGTACGCCTTGTACCTTGATAAACCCAGTGACCTCACTGATTGTGTCAGTGCTACGACAGCTCCTATTCCTCCCCCTTATTAGGTAATGCTTTGCATAGTGTGTAGAAACCACTCTCCTTTTATTGTTTTCCTTATGCTTTATAAACTCTGTCCTGAAGCTCCTCTGGCAGAGATCCGCATACCATACCCATGTGTGTGTATCTCTCCTGAGCGCTCAGTATTGTATTGTATTGTATTGTATTGCATTGTCTTCTGTGTGCTAATAAATGTGCTCATGTAATTCATGATTGATTTAAAAGGACTCCTGTCTCGATCTAAGTTTATTCAACATCAAGTTTGTAACAAAATCAGCCTACTATCATCTTAAAAACATAGCAAGGCTCAGAGGACTCATGTCACAACAAGACCTAGAAAAACTCATTCATGCCTTTATTACCAAGCTAGATACTGTAATGGTCTTCTTTCAGCTAATCTTCTTCTTTATAGTTAATATACACCGATCAGCCATAACATTAAAACCTCCTGCCCCTCCACCCCTTAAACCACTGATGCAAACAGCTAAATTTATGATTCCTCTCAAAGCTAGCCGGGAAACACACACACACACACACACACACACACACACATATCCAGCAGGTCACCTCTACTTTCCCTTCTGCCGCTGCACCCCCAACACCCTCCTCTCTCACTGACCTTACCATCCTGAAGAGGAGGCTGATGGATACTACTGCATCCAATATATTGAATTTCCAAGACTTTTCCCCTTCTAACGTTTCCTTTTCCAAGGAAAAAAGAGAACAGTAGAAGAAATAGTAGAAGTAGTAGAAATAAAAACAGAATTAGAAGATGAACAGAACAATAAAGATAAGAAAAATGTGTGTTTGTCTGTTCTTGTAGTTCTATCCTTATCCCCATTGCTTCACAAGGACAGAAAGATAGAAAGAAGATAAGAATAATCCTCCAAAGTGAGGACGTTTTGCTACTCTAGTTTAAGGGTGACTTGAGTTCAGGGTTAAAATCAGATTCAGGATTAGGTTTAGATCAGAGTAAATATTAAACCTGCACTATTTAACTTTCTGTAATTTAGTTGTTAGCACCCCAAGTGGCAGCGAGAGGAAGCTGATTGTGTTTTTGAAGACTTCCCTACTCTTAGCTGTGCGCTAGCTAGCGTGCTAGTTTCGGAGCTGTGTGTGTTCTACTCATAAATTTGAATTATTTTTCTTTTAAATTTCTCGGAGAAAACTTTCCCGCCAGTGTACCTACCAACTCCAAAACTTCACTGGGGTGAACGGAGCAAATCTACAGGAGCTCAATGAAGGGGGAGGGGCCTGTCTTCTTTGTCTCCGCCCCACTTCATGAACTAGACTGATAAGGCCCTTGGATTTTTACATTAAAAAGTTACAAAGTAGCTTTAAGGTTAGGGGTTAAGATCAGGGGTTAAGGTCAGGGGTTAAGGTTAGGGGTTAAGGGAGGAATGTCACGAAAGGTCCTCATAAGGACGGTCCTCATATATGTCCTGTTTGTCCTGTGTGAAGTATGGTAAAGTAAAGATTGTCTCCGTTTCCCAGCAGTCCCTCCCTCCTCTTCTGGTATAACTCATCCTCTCTCTCTCTCTCTCTCTCTCTCTCGATCAGACCATGCAGTTCCAGCATGGTGAGGTGTGTGTCCTTCTATAACCTCAGAGGTTGGCACACCCCAGCACTACAGGGGAAATTAGGTCAGGCCTGCACACACACACACATACACACACACACACACACACACACACACACACATATCGAGACTGACACAAATGCACACACACACACAGACTCACAAATGCAATCACACACAAACCACACACACGATCCAATCTACGCACACACAGACCATTTCTGCATATTTGCAAACACACACATTTTGTCTTGTCTTTTATATAACCACACACACACACACACACACACACACACACACACACACACACACACACACACACACACACACACACACACGCATGCACATATCCAGACTTTCTCTGTCCATATCTACATGCATGCACACACACTTTCTCTACTTACTCTCTTACACACACACACACACACTTTTTCTGACACACACACAGATGATGCCTTACCCATCATGTCTTAACCTTTGTGATAACAATGTGACTTTGTGTGTGACAGTACTGAAGGCCACAGTACAACCTGCTGCCACTGGATTTAGTAGAATAACCTTGAAGACAGGCGTAGCTCCATCCCTGCCTTACACTCTCTCCATACAACCTGTCTAGGTATTAACTGCAGTGTTCTTCTCTCCATGCTGCATGTAAATAAACTGCTTTTCTGAACAAAGAGGCGAGGCATCAGAGTTTTATTCAACAGACATACACACTTTTTCTGCACACACACGAGGGGAACTGGTCTTGAATTAGCAGGGCGGCGGTGGCAGGACAGGCCGTGGGTGACTGATGTTTGACTGATGCTGCCTGTGTCAATATCCTGCAGCAGCATGACCAGACACACTGGGGGAATGTGTTCAGTCCAACACCGGAGGGCAGCCCAAGGTCGACAAGCCTCACTGACGGGAAACGTTACTGCAAGACTCCTGACTGGTTTTTAGTTTCTCTCTATCAGAATACAGAGAACAGAGCTCAACAGATCTGCAGATGATCTGTCATTTAACTCTCCTGAACATGAAACCATGAGATCAAAGAAAACTCAGTGAGATGTTTTATGACCCTTCTTCTCAAACATTCTGCTGCATTTTCCTGTTGAGGCAGCAGCCAGATAGGAGCTGGTTGTGATATATGTCACATACGTTATCATGTACACATTGATCTCATAAAGAGTTGATTCTCTCTGTTGTCTCCTCTTGCTGTCCTGTAATCTCTATTGCTCTTTAAAGGACGGTAGTTGATGCAAGAACACTCGTGGCTTTTCCATGTTGAAATCCAAGTTGAGTAAATGTACCCGACTAATTAAAACACACTGGTGCTCTTTTATCATGAGGGCTCTGACCAGAATCAGGGCGGCGGCCCATTTTTGTGTGCCAACCTCTTAGATTAAGAAACCAGGTGATGATGTAACCAGCGGTAACCGTGGGAAACGCCCAGCTTCGACTGGAGAGAAGACGGTCGCAGACTGCTGCCAGTCATCAGGGCAAACATCTCCAGGCTCTGAGATAAGATGGGAAGAGTGATATGATGGGGGTTGAACCCACCAGACCCACTTCACCCTCCTTTCAATCTGCTACAGTAGAGCAAAGGTTAAAAGGTGACCTTAAAAAGCTGACAGATGTCTGGAAGTCTCAGTAAAGATAACAACAAATGAATGATTCTCTGAGTGATTCTATCTCGCTGGTGGTTCAGGGAGATGAGAGGTAAATGCATTCCCCTTTTTCTCCCCAACTGTATATGATTAGTACTTTTCCATCACAATCTTATTTTTAAGTTGCAAAAAAGTAGGTCATGGGCTTAGCATGCACGTGCACACACACACACACACACACACACACACACACACACACACACATACACAGGTTACGTGGCATTTTAACTTTTACAACCCAACACTGACCTCTAGTGGTGAGTTGGTCAACTTCATATTTACAATACATTTAGATTTATGTTGTTTTTTATGTCATTTGACTTTGACTTCACATCAGCATCACTCCATGCCCAGTGTAGTCTTCCATGTAACCTCTGCTTTGTTTCTGATGTCCTGGACCACCATGAACACCTGATTGTTGGCACCTGCTGGGAAGAAAAGCCCTTCATCACCTTCATTCACGTTCACACAGCGAACACTGCAGTGTTGTTAGGCACCACAACTGTTTGCTTTTTCTTAGTTTAGTTATCAGAAACTTTATCTTGGTTTGGTCACATAGCTTTTGGTTTGGTGACTCCTTCATGTTGCCTCCCTTGAGCCAGGTCACAATAATATATTTGTATTTGTACTTTGCAGACCCAAGACACAAAGTGCTTCTGTTATGTTAGTGCTTCTAATGACCACCAACACAAATTAACACATTTTAACAAGGGACCTCCATCTTTATTTCCTTCTCCACATTCCCCATCCTCCTTCTTCTTCCCCTCTCGTCCTCCACACTACTCCACTCCTTGACCAACAGCACCCGCTAGAGGCAGGACGCTGCATGTAAAGACTTGTTGGTAGCATCTTCTTGCATCCTTGCCAGAGATTTTATTATTTATTTTTATCTTAACTTTATTTAACTTAGTTCATTATGTTTTGTGTCTATACATGGTAAAGTAACACAAGATCAGATCCTGTATTGGTAAATGTTCTTATCCTGGATTGTGTTAATCATCCAATACAATAAAGCTCCAGAATTTAACCCAAAACTACCAAAATCAATCATGTGGTGATATACTACAGCAGCTGATTGATTCTGAGGAATTGGACTGAACCGGTTCTCGATACCCAGCTCCTCTCCAAACTCCATTCATTTACTCCAGTTCATATTTCATATATTCTCTCCTGTGTTTCCCATCTCCCCCCACTCCACACTATCTAATAAACAGCAGTGAAAAGTGAAAAACACTCAAAGGCTCACAACTGAAAATGACGATTGACTTTCGTAATGAATACTAGTTACCAACAGAGAGCAGCAGAGGACAGCAGGGCATCCTGGTACCCGATTGATGAAACTGAATGGACCCTCATTCAGTTTGTCCATCATGATGCCTGTTACCGGTCTGTTTTTAGATTGTAGTAAATTGAATTATCATTTTGACCTGGGTAGTACCGACAGGCTTGTGACCTCGTCCAGCCACAGATACACATTTGATATTTTAGCATGTGTTTCTGCTATTGGCCCTGAGCAGAAATAAAGTGATGCTTATTGCTGACTGCTCAACAGACAGTCATAGTACGATCCTGGAGACATTCAGACGGATGTAAGACTGTTTCAAGGCTCCCCTGATTATGTAACAGAGCAGTTAGTAAATGATCCTGATTATCTGTTGAAAATTACTCTTAGTGTTGTTTTAATCAACTGTCACAAAATGTTGTGAATGTCACGTCCACACCATTGTGTGGACGTGAAAGATGAGGATTATGTGACGGTAGAGAAATCAACTTTGGTTCAGGTCAGGTAACTAAACCAGGCTGGTTCAGGTCTGGTTCAGGTCAGGTAACTAAACCAGTCTGGTTCAGGTCTGGTTCAGGTTCTGGTCATGGTTAATTGAACCCAGGTCGTCAGAGTTGAAGGTAAATGTCTCCGCCCATCCGCCCCGCTGACCTCCACACCCTTACTTTCCACCGTCAAGCTACTTCCTGTTTCTATTCGTGGCTCCGCCCCTGATACTTTCCTGGTGTTGAAATGGATTTCTCTCACTTTTTCTGCACAAAGAACAGAAACCCAGTAATCTTAAGACATTGAGCTCATTTGAGGTTGAGGTTGGTTTTAGTCTACTTGGAGAACCTGATGGGAGGGGCTCAGCTGACACTAACATGTCCTGATGCAGTGAAGCCAAGGTTCTGCAACCCAAAGGTCACCGGCATGCTCTGTCAACTTTCTCTGGATAAAATACTGACAGGTTAAAAAAAATTCAACCGCTGCTTGACCCAGTTCTGGTAGAAACTATAACGCACAGCTCAGAGACACACTGGGAGTCAGGATGCAAGACTTTAAGAATCTGCTGCCAGCAGGTTTTAGGGTTTAAATGGAAATGCATTGTGTTTCGTTCCTCAGAACAAATGGGAGTGAAGGCAACTTACTGCAACCCAGGTTGAGACTTTAATTGGAAGTTTGGGTTTTCTTTCTCTCTCTTCCTCTGCACTATTAAATCCCAAACTTTGCACCATGCAGCCTTTGTCTGAACAAATTGAGGTGAACTTGAGGTTGCAATGAGAGGAGAAAGAGATGAGGAGGAGGAGGAAGGATGAGATGAAGAGAAAGAGAGTAGCTGGAGAAGAGAGGGGGAGAGAAAGTGTGCATGTAATTTGACAGACAATACAGAGGAAGTTTTTCCAAAGCTACTTGAAGGAAAACTTTAAAGGGAAGGAGATTAGAGTGAGGAAGGAGAAAAGAGTAGCGGGTAGAGAGGGAGTGAAGGAGGAGAGGAGGTGGACAAAACAACGGAAACACAACATATGAATATCAAAGATGTCATAAGGAGCAGGGTCACCCCTCGGTCCTCCTCGTCCTCCTCGTCCTGCCGTCCTCCTGCCTCCTGAACTGGGTAGTGGAGAAGGAAAGCCTCCAGTTGTTTGAGGGATGAAGGTAAATAATATTCTAAAAAGGGGAGAAACTGAATAAGGAGGAGAAAGGAGGATAAAAGAGTTTAAATGAGGAGAGGAGTGTTGCCAAGATCACACTGGGACTGAGTCTATACAGGCAGACCGCCAGCGTCCAACATGGGGGGTCTTAGTCTCCAAATCTATGGAGGACTTGACCCATGATGCTCCCTGCTGGTGAGTGTGTGTGTGTGTGTGTGTGTGTGTGTGTGTGTGTGTGTGTGTGTTGGATAGGGACAATCAGCAGGCCACTGTGGAGATGTGAAGTGGGAGAATGTGTGTGGGGGTGAGAGGTGATTGGATGTGTGTATGAGGGGTGGAGAACCTAGACAGGTTGATTGACAGGTTGAGAGTTGGACTGTCTAAAGATACACAGCAGCATTGTAGCAACTGAAGAAATGAGACAAACATTCTTCCTAAAGTCACAATATGCAGTCATTTTGGATTAATTATAGAAAGCTTTCAGGTGATGTAGCCCCGCCCCCTATGGTGGCCATATTGGAGGTGCTCAGCTCTGAACAGCTGATTGTCTTTCCGTCTCAACAGAATTTAATCTTCATGGTTAATTTCTGTCTGTTTCTACTGAACTGATCATTTCATCACTGATACATCTGATTGATTTAGTGTTTAGATCATGTAGCTTGTTAGCTAGCTAACCATAGTATCTGGTCAGTTAACCATCACTGAGAATGTTACTGGATGATCTACAGACACACCACAACAACCTGGTTCAGACAGTCAACTGGTTCTATTGACATTATTAATAACAGACTGATCCTGGATCAGATGGTTGTTGGGGGGTTTGTGACTCTACTGTAAAACCTCTTCTAGGAGAGAAAATGTGCCACATATTAACTGTCACAATGTCCGGTTGTTATGAATCTGGTTCTATCAATCTGTTGTTGTTGTTTTATTCTTTGGCAATACGTACTTTTGTGTTTCAAGCCAATAAAACACCAGAAAAGAAACTGATTGACATGGGGTGGAGGATGAGAGGAAGAGGAGGAGGAAGAGAAAAGACAGAATAAAGGGAGGATGAGAAGAGATACTGGGTCAAACCGGCTCAGATTCTGGCTCTGCATGTGGTTCACACTGTAACTGTGTGTGTGTGTGTGTGTGTGTGTGTGTGTGTGTGTGTGTGTGTGTGTGTGTGTGTGGTATATTGTCCAGACCCATCTTGGCTCCGCGGCTTCCAAATAGTTTCTCAACTTCACACACACACATGCACATGCACAACACACACACACACACACACACACACACACACACACACACACACACACACATACAAACCTCTCAGATCATCTCCGTGGCAACGGCTGAGAAGCAACCAGGCTTCTTTAAAACAACAACGCTCCAAAGCCCCGGTGTTTCCACTCTGTCTTTGAAAATGTCACAATCACAAAGTTAAATGTTGATTTTTTTCAATGCTGTATTTTGATAAGACCTCCCTGATCCGGATCTGGAGCAGTTTCACGAGACTAAACCTCTCCTAGGTCTAGAGAGCTGCCATACAGACCCTTCAGCTGCACTGGTTTTCATGGGCAGCTCCCAGGTGTGAATGTGTTGAACTGAATATGAAGCAGGGAGTTAAAGGTGCAAAAAAAAGGTAAAAGGTTTATAAAGGTTTGAAGTCAAAGTGATGGGTACTTTCTCTCAAGGTTGGGACATTTGTTTGAACATTCCTAGCATTTGTGAATGACTTCACCTTGAGTTGTTCATCCTTTTCTGAAAAGCTCGGCGGTTTCTTTCCATTTCACAGAGTACAATAGGTTTTTGAGGCTGAAATACAGGCGAGGAAAACTGGATGATTTCTATTGAATTCCAATGTGGGGGATAGTTGAATAAGGCGAAGCTTAGGCTCACATTTATTCACATTCATTCACTTTCTTCCTGCCTCCATCCTTGTCCATGAATGCACGAAAGGGAACTTCTGTATAGATGCCAAACTGTATACTAGCCTCCAAGCTAGCCGTGGGTTAGGCAGGGCAGCTACCGGCTCACGAAACTTTGTGAAATTGCACAAACTCTGAAACGCAGATTTCATGTGAAGATCATGTTCCTCCATCATGAAATGATCATGTGAGAACAGCACAGAATGGACATGTCATTTTCCCATGTTTATCACATGAAAAGATTTGCTAATAAGTACATTTAGCTAACTAAAACAATTTGGTGAAGGTCAGGTGAAGGTTTTGCTGATAATCCTTTACTGATAATAACTTCACTCCCGGTAGAAACACATGAGTTGGGTTTCTACTGGGTAAATGCTGCTGAAGGTAAATGTAAGCTACTTCCTGTTTCGAGTCCTGTCTCTTCCACATAATTCTTTTGTGTTGGTGAAATGGATTTCTCACTTTCCTGAGTGCTGAAAACAGGACCTTCAAAATATATTATTAGCAGTAACACGGCAGCAGCAGGTGCTTCACAGAAATTGTTTTTCTGGGATGAAGAATGGAGGAGTAGTGATGGAGGAGGAAGAGGAGGAGGAAGAGGACTAGACCAGTACATTGGCATTCAGTGTGAGTGTGTGTGATCTATAATAATGATAGATGTGGTGCTGGTGTAAATGAGTCTGGTGGGCTGCACTGATGAAGAGAAAATACTATCACACTTACGCACACACACACACACACACACACACACACACACACACACACACACACACACACACTCTCTTGAAAGTGTCTACAACACTGCACCCGAGATATTTTATTACTTTCTGGTTCAGAAAATATCACTATTTTTCTGATGGGGTGTCACACAGTCCATTGCTTTTTTCCAACATTTTAAAAGATGAGAATGTAGACAAAAGGCACAGCTTGAAAGATTTAAACATTTAGACATTTAGACATGGCCTTCCAGTCAAACTTCAGTAACACATGAAAGAGGGAGTGCTCTATCAGAGTTGACTCTCACTTATTCAGCAGCGGTGGTGGCCAAGACGTTAGGAAAGCAGGCTCTTGATTGGGAGGTTGCTGGTTCAAATCC
The DNA here is from genome assembly GCA_034670385.1 of Hoplostethus mediterraneus. NCBI lineage: Eukaryota > Metazoa > Chordata > Actinopteri > Trachichthyiformes > Trachichthyidae > Hoplostethus > Hoplostethus mediterraneus. The sequence continues at coordinate 2,988,066 of JAXDDW010000001.1, read as the reverse complement.
CCGGGCTGGCTGAGCAAAAAAAGTCAGTGGGCGAGTTGAATGAGCTACACCCTCCCCTCCCCCTTAGATGTGATGAGACAGGAAAAGCTACTGTGTTTTAAGGTAAATCAGACTAGGAACGTCTTGAGCTTTTATTTCGAAATTTGTAGTCGCAAACCTGTGTTTTTAGATGTGTGTGTGTGTGTGTGTGTGAGAGAGAGAGAGAGAGAGAGAGAGAGAGAGAGATTGCTCCTCGCTGAAGAGCAAGCTGACCAGATTTGTTGACGTTGCTATGGTTACAGTTCCGCTGCAGTGTAGCATGGATGCTAGCTACAGACGTTTCTATACCTTCTGCTGAACTATTTTTTTGTAGAAGCTTGCAGATTACTTTAGCTTGTAATTAAATCATTTCAATCAATATTCAATCAATATTTGGTGTCATATGATTCATGTCTTGTGTAAGTAGCAGCAACATCCTCTTTGCAACAAGAAACAAGGGGGTTTATGGGAAATGTGGTCACAATTTTCGGAAACACAAATGCTACACAGAGAAATGTATGTAACAACAGAGGCTGCATCCATTTCTTGTGTATCTCATCGGGTGCTGGACAGCTGTGAGATGTGGATATACAGCGTGGATGAAAATCACTCCATACTAGTTAAGCAAATTATCGTTTATTCACAGGTAGAATTTCAGTTTTCAGAAACGGTGTTAGAATCCCTCCAAAACATAAAACTCTGGCAATTCTAACTCCTATAAATCACATCAAGCCTGACCACAGTGTCTCTGTAGAACAATAACAAACATATTTTGTAGAAAATATTAGTTTCACAACAACAACAACAACAACAACAACAACAACACGTCTATCCCTGAAGACTAACATTGTAATAATCATCACCATGATCTCCACACAGGGGCCCTCTGGACCCACAGTGGTCCCTCACCATTATAATTATTTTGTCCAGTTTTTACATGTTGTGTTTTCAGTTGCACTATATTTTAGATTCACTGTGAATATTTCACACTTCATAAGTAATTGTTGAAAAATGCTCAGAATTGCTCTGTTAAATGAAATTGTAGTGGAATAGTATATGACAGTGGCGCAGCCGTTCAATGGGACATTGTTTAAATGACTTGGGAGTAATTATAGCTTCTATTCATTATTGATAGGTTTCATTTGATAGTTTCATATAATTAAAATTGATAGGTTTGATTATCTTTCTGCCTCCGTCATAAAAGATTCATACACACTCAACGTGTGCTTTGTGCTTACAACCAAAGTGCTGTTCTTGATGCCAAAACCAGCAGGTTTCATTGATTTTTTTTTTTTTTTTTACAATGTTCAATTCTATTTCAAAAGCAACACCTATTTCTATCATTCTATCATTTCTATATATATAAATGACATAATTGAACATACCACCGCAATCTCAATCCAGAATCGAAGATAAAGAGACAAGCTACACTTTCTGAATCGTAAAACAAAGTGCGACTCAACTGATTTAGATTGTGACCTCACGCGAGCGTCTCCTCTGACTGAGTTTCTTTGAGTTTGTCCCTTTCAGCCTTCGAAGAACTTGACGAAGAAGGAGCAGACGGAGTGCCATCCCTCGGCGCAGTAACCCTGCACCGGCTCCATGTCGTTCACCACGCCGTCCTCATCGAACCCAGTCCGCTCGTCCCTCTTCCTCGTCTCCTCTTCCTCATCCTCCTTCTTCTTCTCCGTCTTCCCTCCGTCAGAGCTCATACCGGCCGACGCCCCTTTCTTCTTACCTCCTCCTCCTTTCCCTCCCTTCCTCTCCCCCGCCGCCTCCTCTCCGCTACGTTGTGCTAGCTTCATGTGGGCTTCGGTGGTCGCCTTCTTGCAGGTTTTGGCCTTCAGGACCTTCTCTCCATCGCAGGCGTTCTGCCTCTTCTTCAGCTTCCCCACCAGCTGCTTCCAGTACTGGCTGGACTTGACTCCGTAGGCCTGGCAAAGGTCCGGTTTGCCAGCGTACCGACACCAGTACCTGGAGGAGGAAGAGGACGAGGAATTGGAGAGTTAGGGAAGAGGAGAAGAAGTAGAGGTAGAGGAAGACGAGGCTGCCACTGCTCATTACCTTTGCTGGTCTCCCGGTGTTTCGGTGCTGCAGCTGACCAGCAGAGTCACCAGCTCTTCACCTGACGTCTCCCAGGTACAGCGATGGCCCCCCTTGGTGGTCAGTTCTCCAGAGCCGGGTACCGAGCGGTTTCGGGGTCTCTTGACTGGCTGAGGGGCCGAGGGGGCCGTCGGGGGCTGGCGGGGTTTTTCAGGTTTTCCCTGCCCGGTTTGCCGCTTGGCTTCAGGAAGGACGGGGAGGCAGAGGACGAGGAAGAGGCAGAGGAAGCTCCATGGCAGGGGGCGGGTCATGGTGGCTGAGGAGGACAGTTTTGTCAGATGTAACAGGAAATGAGAAGTTGCAGGATTTAACTTCGACATTTCAGCATCTCGTGACATTTTGTGAAATGAGCACCACAATGAAACACAGATTACAGGTTGTGGAGATACTGTGAAGGTTATGTTTCTCCTTTGTTACGTGACACTAGCATGAATTGGACACACCGTTTTCAGGATTAGGATTATGGATTATGGTTGGGTTTACCACAGACAGAGTTACAGTTTCTGGCAACGACAGCTGGTTGGAAAAATCACTTCCAACATGTTTATCCTCTTCAGTAACGACAAAGACATCAGGGGGTAGGAAGCAACGGGGTTTATGGGAAATGTAGTCTTAATTTGGAGAAACACCAATATGACTAGTGTGAGATAGAGGTTGGTTTAGGGTAACTATAGGTAGCACTAATTTACACACATTTTACAATGACATATTGATTGTAGCACCTTTAAAGCAAAAATGAAAGAGAGCACAACTATTCCCTCTCATTTTGTCACTTTTACAACACCTCAACATCTTTTGGAAAAAATAAATTTTGTTCATCCATCCAAGCGTGCCCATACCATCAGGATATTACAGTTTCATATCACACTTTATAAGAGATGAAACAGGATGCAGCAAAGAACATTTGAAGTTAAATAGGAAAACAGCAAATGGCGTTTACATGAGCAACTTGCAATTTCAATACTAGAACCTGGTAAGTAGAATGCATGAATGAAAGGTGCAGGGTGTCCACTGGGTGAAATAGATGCATGATGGGGGAATTTTGTGCCAGGGTGAGGGCCAGGGTGTGAAGTGCAACACAATATAGCCAAAAGTCAGACAGTGGAAATAGAGCGGGGGTGCGAAGGGTCGGTACGATGTGGAGGGGCTTTATTTAAGATCAGCCGAGCGTCAGCGACACCCCCCCCGCCCCCCCAACCGGACGTGGAGCTATCAATCTATTCTCTCCAATGTGCACCTCCAGGGGAACGTGTTGTTTTCACTTCAGTGATCTAACAAAATGAAGGAGTCGGGGGAGTCGGTTCCTCTGCAGGAGTCACTTGACAATTTTTCATCTTGTCACTTCAAAAGCCATCGGCACACAAAAAAGCTTTAACTGATCTCTGAGTTTTCCTGCTCATCGTCACGCGGTCAGATGGAGCAAGGCACTAACACCGCTACGCTACAAACGTTTGCACTTCTGTTATTGTAAATTGTGGATAAAAGCATCCACCACGACAGGAATTAACTTCTTCAATATTTATCCTGGAACAAGCAAAGCATCTTCAAACTCGACAGAACAAGACAGATTTTAAGACCAAAGACAAATAGATTGTGTGGAGTTGTTCTGCAGCGTAAGCACTTTTGTGAGTTCTGAGCAGTCGGAAAACAAAGCACAGCACCAAAACAAAAATAACACCCCCCCCCCACCACCACCTCCTCTCCCCTCCCCACTCATCCCTTCACACCTCATCAATAAGTCATGGAAAAAACAGAATTCATCTTTTTTCCTTGTGCGCCAACATTTGCTTTGAGAGTAGAAGAAGCAGAAATGTAAAGTGTCAGTAGTCAAGGTTTGTTTTAGTAGTTCTTACCATGTGGCATCCAAGGCTCTGTCTCGGTGTGAGAATGTGGGGGCCGGCAGCGCTCGGATAAAAGAGGGGTGAAGAGAGGGATAAAGGAGGACGGGGGGACGGGAGGAGGAGGAGGAGGAGGAGGAGGAGGAGGAGGAGGAGGAGGAGGAGAAGAGGGGAGAGCTCAAAGCATAATGGGGACTATAACAAGAACTGCCTTTCCTAAGGCGAGGGCCCCTCCCAACAATCCCTGTGTGTGTGTGTGTGTGTGTGTGTGTGTGTGTGTGTGTGTGTGTGTGTGTGTGTGTGTGTGTGTGTGTGTGTGTGTGTGTGTGTGTGTGTGTGTGTGTACTTGCTTGCAGCGAAGAGGACAATGGACACACTTGCCAAGGTTTCCCTGCACCATGCAGAGGGAAGACACCTCGAGGGTTTGGCTGCCTTAGCGTCCAAAACAAGTCTTTGTTTATTAAGATACAAACACTTCAGCTACTTCAACTGATATTATATTTAATAATATTATATATTATATTATATTTAATAATACAATATCTACTATCTACATCTTTTAGCACCTTGGTTTCATTTTGTTGAAATAAAATATGATAGATTATTTTTTAATCTATTTAAATGGTGTTGTTTCATTGCACTGAACATCTCGTCCAATTTAAGTCTGATTTAGTCAATAACGTACAGAAGGGCGTGCTATGTCAAGGTTATTCCCAGTGCCAATAACTCTGATAGAGCACTCCCTCTTTCATGATTCTTGAAAGAAGTTGCAAGGTTTGCGTTTTAATTTAATCATTTTATTTTGGACCTCCGCAAACAAAAGTTCCCTGTTGCCAAGAAATAAAGGTTATAAGGTTATAAATGTGTATATTGTGGTTATAAGCACTAAACGGCTCTCATCCAATGACAATGTGGTTGTAAACACATGTATGTGGTCCCCATAGGGAAGCAGCAGGGGTCTCCATCCTTTTGGTAAATCTCAATTTTCTTTAACAATAAACTAATTCACAGAATTATTATCACCTGTCAATAATGTTTATATATGAGATTAATTTCACTGGTTTCCTCATTGCTCAAATTATTTTGAAATAATGGATTAATCCACCAGAAGATTCTTGAAAATGAATGAAAACTGATTGAGTCTTGTCAGAACAATTCACTTATTCTGGGAAAAATAGATTTTCTGGGGGTTTCATTACAAAACTATAAATCTGTTTTGTAAAAGATCTCTTACCTTAAATTCATCAGCCAGTAATTTAAGAACAAATGATTCTATCCTCAGAGACGTAACTATTAGGACTATTAACTATTTTATAAGTAAATGTCTTAAGATGATGTAAATAAAAATGATGTATTTTACTTTTACGACACCAATCATATTTTGTTCCAAATGGTGGATACCTCGGCTTGGAACAAAACTCTTGAAAGATCAAATCACCTTTTAAGATGAAGATTTTTCCAGTGCATCCTTTGCTAAACAGATTTTTGGCAACATCTTTGCTGAACCCCCCCCCCCCCCGCCACCCCCCTCAATTGGCCGGTGATGACAGTGTGTTGGTGGGGGGTTAAGCGGTGACCCAGATTCCTGCTCTAGTCTTTGTCTTGGAGGACAGTGGATCCTCCTCATTCATCTCTCTGCACCCAGAGAGAGAGAGACAGGTAGAAGAATGAAGACAGGGCAGTAAAACAACAAGGCAGACAGACAGGGAGGCAGAAGGATGGAGAAAGAGACAGACATATTGCCCAAAAGCCCTATTCTCTCATGACTACTGTAATGCGGGAATGTTTGTGTGATCAATAAAACCACCAGTGCCCCTGATAGTTGTTTTTTTTTTACAATTTATGACTGATTTAGCAAAGAAAACTTTGCACCAAAAATGCATTCATAATCATCCTCTATAGATTCTACTGCTACCTGCTGTTTTCATACATACATACCATGGACATACATTTCTTCTTCGTGGTTTGTTGTGGTGGATGTTACATTACAGTCATTTAGCAGATGCTTTTATAATAATAATAATAATAATAATAATAATAATAATAATAATAATAATAATAATGATGATGATGATAATAATAATAACAATAATAACTTAATTTAAGAGCGCCTTTCATGGTACCCAAGGCACTTAACAATGGAAAAGAGAAGAACTAGGCTAAAAGGTTGGAAGACAATAAGACAAACAAAGGACAAAAGGGCAAAAAAGGACAGGGCCACAATTCAGCAGCTGGGTCCAAAGGCCTGGCTGGAGAGGAAGGTCTTCAGCCGCTGTTTAAATACTTCAGTGGACCCAGCGCATTGCGGATCTCCACAGGGAGTGAGTTCCAGAGGGTGTGGGCAGAGTGTCCGAGAGTCTGCAACCTGGTGTGGGGGATGGTGAGTAGGGTTAGGGTTAGAGTAACGGAGATTTCGGGAAGGGATGTAGGTATGGAGGAGGTCCGATAGGTACTGGGGAGCTTGTAGGTGAGGAGCAGGTTTTTAACGGTGATGCAGTACTTGATTGGGACCCAGTGGAGGCAGATGAGGGTGGGGGTGATGTGTTGCCAGGCTTTGGTGCGGGTGAGAATTTGCTAGGGACCCCGGATAAGACTCCATTGCAATAGTCCAGATGGGAGGTGACAAAGGCGTGAATGAGGGTCCCTGCCATGGAGTCGGTGAGTAGATGGCAGATTTGATGTGTGTCTCAAATGACAGAGTGGAATCCAAAATAACACCCAGGTTGCGGACTTCTGAGGAGGGGCAAATGGAGCAGCCATCGATGGGCAGGACAAGATCCCCAACCTTCCGGAGCAGTGCCTTGGAAGTCACAACCGTGAGCTCAGTTCTATTAGAGTTGAGTTTCAGAAGGTTGGATGAGATCCAGACTTTTAAATTGTGCAGGCAGTTGACAAGGGACTGGGGAGGGAGCTGAGTAGAGGGTTTGGTGCTGAGGTAGAGCTGGGTGTCGTCGGCGTAGCAGTGGAAGTCCAGGGCGTGCTGGCGGATGATCTGGCCAAGGGGGAGCATGCAGATGGTGAATAGTAGGGGTCCGAGCACAGAGCCTTGGGGCACGCCCTGATTGATTGAGCTAGTTTGCTAGCTCACTGCTGTTTCAGACCTATGTGCGTATGTTTTGATTCGTCACTTCCTGTGCAGCCGACTCCAAAACTTCATTGGGGTGAATCTACAGCGGCTCAATGAAGTGGGAGGGGCCAGTCTTCTCTGTCTCCGCCCTACTTCATGGACCAAACTGATAAGGCGCTTGGATTTTTACATAACAATGTTACAGAGTGCAGCTTTAACTCGCGGGGTAGATTAATACAATGATGATGGTTGGTGTGTGTGTGTGTGTGTTAGTCCATCACATCCTTCCTGCATGTTTCTCAGTCTGTACTGAAAACCGGTCGTTGGCAGACAGAGAGACATGGAGAGAGAAGATAAAGGAAAAGAGAGACTGATAGCAGAGATAGAGAGAGAGAGAGACAGCCAGTGAGACACAGATAAAGAGAGAGAGACAGGTCCTAAAGGAAAGCCCAGGGGCTTCTGGGAGCTCACAGTGGAGCAGAGAGATGGTGTGAGCCAGACTAACCACACGGTGGGCTAATGTGTGTGTGGGTGGTGGGTAAGTGTGTTTGCACTACACAGTAAATGCCACAATTTACTGAACTCAAACTGGAGGTGTGTGTTACCGTGTGTGTATGTGCATGTGTGGGCCATTATGTGTGTGTGTTTATATGGTAAATGGACTGTACTTATATAGCGTTTTTCTAGTCTTTTCCAACCACTCAAAGCGCTTTACACTACATTCACATTCACCCCATTCATACACTGATGGCAGGGCGCTCCCATGTAAGGTGCCAATCTGCACATCAGGGGAATCTAACCATTCATAGACATTCACACACCGAAGGCGAAGCTTCGGGAGCAGTTTGGGGTTCAGTTCTTGTTACAGAGTGCAGACCTGCTCTACCTCCTGAGCCACAGCCGCCCCATAGCCATAGCCGCCCCCTATATGTGTGTCTGTGATTATGTGTGTGTGGGTGTGTGTGTGTGTGTGTGTGTGTGTGTGTGTGTGTGTGTGTGTGTGTGTGTGTGTGTGCGTGTTTATATGTGTGTCTGTGATT
>JAXDDW010000001.1:2925000-2977500 GCA_034670385.1 Hoplostethus mediterraneus | reverse complement strand
AGGAGAGAGAAGATGAAGAAAGAGAGGAAGAGGAGGAGAGAGAAGATGAAGAAAGAGGCTCTTATTTCTTCACGTAGCATTTCTCTGTTAGATATTCTGGGGACATTTTTAACAGATGAATCAACTGGTCATTCATCTCGCTGGATAAGAGCATCAGCTACAAGCCTCCATCACACCTGGTATCAGACTGAAACCTCATCACCTCATCACCATGGTCCAAACCTCATCACCGTGGTCCAAACCTCATCACCATGATCCAAACCTCTTCACCGTGAGGGTAGAAAACTCATCACTGTGGTGCAAACCTCTTCATTGTGGGGGTAGAAACCTCATCACCATGATCCAAACCTCTTCACCGTGGGGGTAGAAACCTCATCACCGTGGTCCAAACCTCTTCACCGTGAGGGTAGAAACCTCATCACCGTGGTGCAAACCTCTTCATTGTGGGGGTAGAAACCTCATCACCATGGTCCAAACCTCTTCACCGTGGGGGTAGAAACCTCATCACCATGGTCCAAACCTAATCACCGTGGGGGTAGAAACGTCATCACCGTGGTCCAAACCTCATCACCGTGGTCCAAACCTCTTCACCGTGGTCCAAACCTCTTCACTGTGGGGGTAGAAACCTCATCACCATGGTCCACACCTAATCACCGTGGGGGTAGAAACCTCATCACCATGGGGGTAGAAACCTCATCACCATGGTCCAAACCTCTTCACCGTGGTCCAAACCTCATCACCATGGTCTCAAACCTCATCACCATGGTCCAAACCTCTTCACCGTCGGGGTAGAAACCTCATCACCATGGTCCAAACCTCTTCACCGTGGGGGTAGAAACCTCATCACCATGGTCCAAACCTTATCACCGTGGGGTAGAAACCTCAGCACCAGGGTAGAAACCTCATCACCGTGCCTCCTACCAGACAGTGGAAGAAGACAAAGGAAAAGTAGGTCCAGGTTGTACAGTAACATCTGCCATGATAGCTCTTGTTGCCGCCTCCCCACCTACTCGTCTGCTTTGCCAAAAATGAGATCCAGTCACAGCGCAGGCAGATCGCAGACAACCAGAACGCATATTAGTCCTCCTTTCTACTGCAGAGTTTCACCACATTCTGCAGAGTCCATGTCCATGATGTCAAGAGGACTAAAACCTCTTGAACGTCTCCTCACCTCCATCACCATCTGCCCTTCACCAGTGAAGTGGATTCAACAGGTGAATCACTCAGGAATAACAGCTTCACCTGGTCGTGTCATGGAAGTAGCAGGTCACCTACTGTTTTATCCACTCGGTGTAAACGCCACGTGGGAGTATATATAAATGTAAAGGCAGCGCAGCGGTGTGTGTTCTTGCTCTGGTTAATTGTAACCTGTTATGTCACATGATTTAGTCGCTAATCATGGAGTTGTGAAATATTAATGTCAACACTGGATCATTCAGTTCCACCTGACTCAGAAGGGTCAGGGTAGGGGGGTAACGGTGGTGGAGGGATGACCTAGTGGTCAGAAGGTCAGGTAACAGGTCACAGGTTTGATCCCCAGTGATCCCCAGACAGTGACATTGTCAAAACAAGTTCATTTGTGATTGTCTCAGAGGGTGAGTGAGCCAATCAGAGGGTGACATGTTGCCTATTGCTAATGGTTTATGAACAAGATGAATACCCACAAAAACTGCAACCTTGAATTTGAATCATCTGAATAAACTGAAAACCAGAACTAATTATTTCCTGTGGCTGCAGCAGGAACTCCACCGCCCGGTGTCTTGGGACTTCAGCGCAGTGACGAGGTGAGAGGAGGAAAATGTCACATTGTTTAAATACCACTGAGCCTCTGAAGTAACAGCAGATATATCGTGCCGAACACTCGTGACATTTCTGTACCGGTTGATTTCATATTTGCGGAAAAAACAGACAAAGAAAATTGAATGACGCTGCTGTCACTGAAATACTCCCTGGAGGAACGGAAGGATGAAGAACGAGGAAGGACACAGGACGTGACCAATCCAGACTCTTCACCTCCTCCACCCCCAACAGAGAAGAACACATGAAGTTTACTGACCTCACCACGGGGTTTCTGGGTAATAAAGTTCTTAAATTTCAAACTGTTTCCTCGTGCAGCTTCAATGTATCACTCCGCTCTGCTCAGCTCACGATATCCTTCAACACACTCAATTTCATTCTCTCTCACACACACATACACACACACACACACACACACACACACGCACACACACACACACATGCAGTCTGAGCCTGTAGAAGACACCTGTGTGGTCCAGGGTGGGGTGTCGTCTCCTCTGTGGCCCCTGGGTGCTGCCTCGACGTTTCAACTTCTCTGCCGACTGAAGATGAAAGGAGTGGGCAGATGTGGAAAAAATACTCCTAGAAGCACACACACACACACACACACACACACACACACACACACACACACATACACACACACACGCACACTCCAGTCTATCTCTTTCCTTAGCACTTAATTCTCTCGTGTGAATATTACACAGGAATAGTTGTTCCATCTGCTGTCAGAGGTTTCTGTGACCTACGACCTCCGACCCTTGACCTCCTTCCTATTGGTTGCTAGTCATGTTGGTGATGGAACTGAAGCTACTGTTGGTTAAGAGCATCATCTGTATGGCAGTGCTGTATGTGGATGAAGTGGTCCCTTGTGGTGACGGTTCGTTGGAGGTCCTGTTGTCTCTCGTATGGACTTACGGCACAAACACAAACTCCTGCATACAAGCTCAATGAAGCTCCCTGCTGAAATTGATGACAGCCGATCACCAAACTGGATGTTAATAAAAAGGGAATATGTAGTTTGTCTTTCCTGTAAAGGGGGTGGGACGTGTGTGTGTGTGTGTGTGTGTGTGTGTGTGTGTGTGTGTGTGTGTGTGTGTGTGTGTGTGTGTGTGTGTGTGTGTGTGTTTGTGATGAGCTGGTAATGAGTCCTTAACATCTATTCATCTTTCTGCACTCCAAGGTCTCATTGATTTGTAATGGGAGGATAGTGTTCTCCTGTTTTTTTAAGCTTTAGCTGCAATTATCGTCTAAATAACTTAAATCAGACTCATTACTTTACTGCTAATGCAGCTTCCATCTTCAATCAGAGAAGAAGTTTAAACCTAGAAATGACTTGAATGAGTGTCGGCGTATTTTTCCAGAGTGAGAACCACTTATTAACATGCTCATCCTTTATATGCTTTCACACTGATTCGTTATTAATGAGTTTAATGTTCCCAAGTCAAATCTCAAACCAGGAGGTGAGAACAAGGAGAACAAGGAGAACAAGGAGAACAACAACATTCACCAAAAAACCACCCCAGAACACAAGGACACAACATTATGAGTAGAAGACTTGGTCAGTCTGGACTGATGCTCATGTCCAGATGTTTCTTCATGTGTTCTTAACTGGTATGAACACCAGAGAAGAGCAGAAAAGTCCATCATGGTAGATCAAGTTACAGACTGGAACCAGGTTGGTTTGGACTCTCTAACCTGGTGGGATGACAGGTTACCAAAACTCAACCAATCAACCAGCTGCTGGGGAATCATCGGACTTCTGGTTGGTTTGTGATTGGTCAGTGTGACCAAAGGAAACCAACTGGAGGAGGAATCACAGAAATCAAGGCCTATATGATATTTTGGTAAAGCAGCTGTTAGTGTCTCAGTGTCCTGAAGGTTCAAACCTCCTTTAAGCTTCTCCTCTCCTTCACCTCCATCTCTCCTTCCTACTGGCGTGGATTGATCGGGTTGAGCGAGGAGTTGGCCCAGACGAACCAGACGAACACGGTGAACGTGGTGTCACTGGCGCACGGCGGGTCACAGAACGGAACCGTGCAATTGAGGACGAAGAACGGCAGCCAGCAGAACACGAACACCCCCATGATGATGGAGAGCATCTTCAGGACTTTGGTTTCCTTCTTGAACGAAGACATATAAATTAAGTGGGTATTTAATCTAAGGATGTTTTTTTACTTTAGATGATGTTTTTAGTATTTCCACAGTCATCACACATAAAGACACAGTGTGGGTTATAACGTCCTCAGTCCTTCCAAGTTGGACAAGCAATAAAAACACACAACGTCCGGTACAACTTTTCAAAATAAAACCCTTAATGTCCGTGATCATTGCAATGTTTTTTTAATAATACCAATAGTACCAACATGAAAATTAGAACAGGAGGGATGTGGAATAAATGGAAATACAATTGTTTTGGGTGTTTTTAAGTTGTTCTTCAGTACACACCAAAACTTAATAATCCTTTAATCCTTCAAATTTTACGCTTTTATCAATTTCAGTCGATAACATCAGTGGCATGACTGTTTTTCAGGTACAATATTGCCAAACCTTCGAGGGGGTCTCTAAATTGGAAGGGTCATTTTAGGCTACAGTGATATGTGTAGGGTTAATACCCGCACTGCGACACTATTGAGACACAATGAGGATAACACTTCTACATGGCAATGCAATACACATATGCTACACACACACACACACACACAGTGTTGCATGTCTACATTAGGTTGCTGTATGCATTAACATACATACGGAATATCACCTCTAATACACGGCAAGCACACAAATACATGCATGCACACAAATACACACAGTCAACTGGAAACTATATAAACGTTGCTCAGCACAATGTATGCAGAGGTAGTTAAACACAGATGAAAACACACACACACACACACACACACACACACACACACACACACACACACACACACACACACACCAGACTAGTGCAACCTGATCTGAAACCAAAACCGTGACTAGATTCACTTCATAGGGAGGGCTGCTGCTGTGTTGCTGTGTTGCTTTTGGAGTTGCAATATTAATCACTGAGTACAAGTTACATTTGAAATGAATCAGATCAAGGTGGTTGATTATATTTCTGCACCTCCCATCAACAGTTTTAACCTTTTATTGCTTTCAAGTGAGCTCAGGTGTCTTTCAGCTCTGCTGCCCCTGAATCCCCCATAATTCGAATTCAGTTGCCGAAGCAGTCATGCTTTTATTTTGAAGCCAATGTCGCCTTACTTCCGGTCACTAGCTACCTTGACACAGCTTCTATACGTCTTGGTGTACCTGTCCCGGTATGAGTGAGTCACACTCCAGCGCCGCCACCGAGGTAAACGGCGTTATCGTTTCCAAGGAGATCTCCCCGTCGTCCTCGAGCTGGACTGTGGCGGGAAGCAGCAACAGGTGTTTGTGGTTCCGGGAACCGTTGGAGATGATTGACACCTCGTCGAACTGCGCGCTCGCTTCCTCCAGGTGGTTCGACCCGACACTTACCGAGCGGGGACGTTGCTGCGTGCCAACGAGCTCCTTGTGCAGAGTGGTGTCGTGGTGGTAGGACACGAGCTCGTTGCTTAAGTTGACGGCTTCCACCGCGTTGCTCGAGCAGATTCGGTTGCAGCCCAAGATGGTGGCGAAGGCCCGTCGGAAGTCCGCGTTGAAGGCGTAAATGACCGGGTTGAGCGAGGAGTTGGCCCAGCCAAACCAGACGAACACGGTGAACGTGGTGTCGCTGACGCACGGCGGGTCACAGAACGGAACCGTGCAGTTGAGGACGAAGAACGGCAGCCAGCAGAACACGAACACCCCCATGATGATGGAGAGCGTCTTCAGGACTTTGGTTTCCTTCTTGAACGAAGTTTTCAGGGAGTGTTCCTCTGCGGGCCGGTGCTGCTGCGGGTTCCGGTTCTGGCTGTGGTTCTGGTTCTGTGCTTGCTCCACCGCCCTCTCCAGCGACATGATCCGGCGGATCTGGGTCTGGGCGATCCGGTAGATCCTGGTGTAGGTGGCGATCATGATAACGACCGGGATGTAGAAGCTGATCAGGGAGGAGGAGATGGCGTAGGTTTTGTTCAGGTTGGCGACACAACTCCCGGTGATGTTGTTGTTGTTGTTGTTGCCGTTACCGGTGAAGTTACCGGCGCTACCAACCGTCACCTCCCCCTGCTGCCCTTCCCCGTCCCGCGCCTCCTCCTCCTCGGCCCGGTGCCAGTTGAGCTGCACCGGGATGAAGGAGATGAGGATGGACAGCGTCCACGCCACCCCGATCATGACAAACGCCACCCGGTGTGTCATTTTCCGCTCGTACTTGAACGGGCTGGCTATGGCCCAGTACCGGTCCACACTGATGATGCACAGGTTGAGGATGGACGCCGTGGAGCACATGATGTCAAAGGCGATCCAGACCCCGCAGAACCGGCCGAAGAGCCACGTGCCGGTCACCTCGGAGATGGCCTCCCACGGCATCACGAGCACGGCCACGAACAGGTCGGACACGGCCAGCGAGATCACGAAGAAGTTGGTGACTTTGGAGCGGAGGTGGCGGAACTTGACCACGGCGGCGCACACCAGCGTGTTCCCGAGTAGCGTCGACACGATGAGCAGGAACAGCACGCAGCCGACAAGCACGCGCAGCCCGCGCCCTCCGCTCCCGTCTCCTTCCTCCTCCTCGCCCTCCTCCTCCTCCTCCTCGCCCCCCGTCCCGTCCAGCTCCGACAGAACTTGGGTGAAATTATTCCAGGTCGTGTAGTTTTCCATTTTGCGGTGTTGTAATAATCAATAGTAATAATACTAATAATACTACTAGTTACCGCAGCTAAAACCGACTCGTCCACTGGCAGCCGCGACCGTCACGTGCATCCTCTGATCTGTGGAAATAATATTAATATCCCTTTTCTGAAGTCCAGCTGTTTGTCCTGACGGCCGAAGATGCTCCGAGTCAAAGTAACACCCAGAGAAGCGCCGTTGCCTGAGAAATACTACTAATAAAATACTAATAAAAATACTAATACAATACTAATAAAACGAACTAATACTAATAATCATAATAATGATAAATAATATCAATAATAATAAATCCTGGCGCCTGTTCAGACCGTCTACATCCCGGTATGAGTCATACTGGAGCCTCTGGTCCGGTACCACCTCTCCTCTCTCCGGTTGTGTCTCTGTGATGCGCACCGCCAGCCAGTCAGGTGGAAGCCGGCGCCGGGCTCGTTACTTCCATGAAAAGAAATGGATTACTAACATTATTCGTTACTCAATTCAGTGTAAAAAGCTTCTAAATAATTAATAATCAATTGGATGAAATTCTGCCAGATTAACAGATTAACCTATTACCTATAAAGTAGCAGGATTACTGTACTCATTGCTCCCTGTGAGCAGTAATTCGTCACGTCTCCTGCGCGAGACGACTAATTAAAAGATTCATTATGAATTGAAACCTTCAGTTTGAGATTTAGAGTGATGACGAAAACGACATATTTGTGATTGGTAATTGTAATGTTATTACTGAAATGTGAAAGTAATTTGTTAATAACAGTAATAATAATATAACAATAATAATAATATAACAATAATAATAGTAATAATAATAATAAGGTCAGTATAGAGATTATACTCACCTACCAGATTAATAACTACCACAATACCGCAGTACTGCAGAGTAAAAATATCTGTTTTGACTATTTACTATCAGATGATTCAACTGGTCAATAAATCTTAAAATGCATTTTAGTTCAAAGTGAAACAATAAGCGAGTTAAAATCAGAGGATGAACAGGTTGGTTGAGCTGTAGGGAAACCCACTTCCTTCCCCTACGTCGACCTGAGAACCGAAGGTGTTCGTTCCCTCCTGCTGGATCCTGGTGCTGCTGCTGCTGCATTTCCCCACAGGGATCAATAAAGTTTCATCTTATTTATTTTCAGTAGCAGCTGGATACACATGGATGCAGTTGGAATATAATGAGAATACTACACACACACACACACACAATACATTTTCACATTCCTTTAAATCTTGACCTGAATCTGTCTCAATACCTGATCGGACCGTCTGGTTGGAACATTCAGGTAATATTGATTTCCTCATCTCGTATCATTAAAAGTGTCACAAGGTGAAGAGTTTGTCTCTTGTACTTCCGACAAAGTCGAAACTTAAAGTCAGGGTGGCAGAAGCCCTAAATGTTGGGGAAGTGGACTTGAGAGGAGAACGTTGTGGGTTTGAAACCCCGTGGACAGGGAAGATAAAGTGACACTCAAATCAAATACGTGATTTTTACGAAGAGCTAGAAGGTTTTAATTAAAGCAGTAATATCAATGGATTTAAAATGATAAATGATCAAAGCTCTTCTATCATCATTATGACGGCTTGTGTCGACCTGGGACTGTGTTGAGTAGCTCCCTGCTTCTCGTTTACACAGCTGCACACATTCATGTCTGCTTTTGAGGTGAGAAAGGTAGTCCAGGGATTCAAACCTGCAACCCTCTGCTCTCTAAGGAGGCTCTAGGCTTGATATCCTAATAAGTGATGAGTATTTTGTGTTTTCTTGTGCATTTACAGCACTATGAATATATACCTAAATGATCCACAATGTTTCAAATTTGAGTTTGAGTGGTTACATTTACTGCCTTATTCTCCATGCAGTTTCCGACCAACTTCAGTAAACGCATCACAACTGGACTTGTTCCTGATTGGTTCCCTCACTAACGACTTCCCTTTTACCTTATTTGAATTAGAGGAGCTGGTTTTGTCGGCCAATCAGGGTCCAGTATTGAGAGTCTCCACGTTCATTCAGTTTAAATGATTCAATTAAACCTTTAACTAAGACATCATGAAGAGTATTATTCTGATCCTGAGTCAGATTAGATTTGAAACAAAACCATGAAAACTGAATAATATGGAACCTTTAAATTTGTTTCACGTATTAGTGACTGTTGTTGTTTGTGGACCTGTAGCACCCTCCGCTGACCAGACTGGGAACACCATCAGCCACCAGCCCAATAATGCTGCTATACATTTTGGGGATTTGAAGTCTGTCTTCTCTACCAGAAGCTTTCTCTTCTTCTACGATTTCTCTTCCAAAAGTCTATTTGGCTAGTGAAATGGTGAAAGTGGCTGGTGAAGATTTGGATTCTCCCTGCCATGCAGCCATAGTGGACAGTTAAAGTTAGTTTACCTCCCCTGACATCTTCAGTCCACCGTCAAGTTCAGTATTTCCTCAATCGGCTCCAACATTAAATTAAGGTATAATATGTTTTCTATTCACAATTTCCAAGCTAAAGGACCAACGATCGGTAAGTTTTATTAAGTAAGACTCTTTAAAAGCTTTCAACATATCTGCGTCTAGTTTGGGGTTACACACATTTCTCAAGTCTTAAAGTTGCATAATGCTGAAGTTTAAAAGAGAATGAATTTGGGCATTGTGCAATAATCATGTAATACTTGAGAAATTGGGATTCAATGTCTTGCTCAAGGGCTCTTCAGCAGGGCGGATGCATGAGGACACGGAGGTTTGGTTGAAGGTCAGTCTCCTCAGTGTGCATCACTGCAGCCCCTCTTATGAGAAGAGGAAAATAGTCAAACATTTTCTCTGTAGTTTATAGATTCAATAGATTTATTTCAGCCCAGTCTTCACAACCAAACCATTTCCCCGATCATGACACCAGGTGGCGCTGTTTGTCTTTACTTGTCCGTGTTGTCAGTGTTGTCATGATCGTCCTTTTTAACCTTTTAGACATCTGCTGAACACGGGATCCCGCTGGTCCTGGAGTGACTGGAATGTCATGGAATTCTGAAAGGAATATTCCAGACAGGAAAGGTCAGGGAACTTGATCAATCAGAAGTCAGGGAATATCAGGGAATCTTCCACAGGGTCACTTTCCAGGAAGATGGCAGAATAAGCAGTAATCTGTTACACTACTCATTATGTTACTTGTTAAACTCCCTTCTTGCCGTAAAACTCGACAACACGGACCCACAGACGCCACGATCACGATGATGAGGGATGAAACCAAGGGAACTGAACTGACAGCATTCACCTAGTAAAAGCGCTACTGTTTGTGTTTTTATGTGCATACCTATTTATGTGTGTGTGTGTGTGTGTGCGCGCTGCAGGTGAAGGTAGGGTCGGTGCTGACGCAGGCTGGACGCACGTCTCCTCCTCGCCCGGCGGCTGTCGGTTCGACGCCGAGGTGAAGAGTTGAAACTCTAATCACTGTTTTGGCTCGGCTGAGGTGTGTGTGTGTGTATGTGTGTGTGTGTGTGTGGGTGTGTGTGGACGGGTGCTTTGTTGTGGTGTGTGGGAGTGTGTTTTATGAGCATATTTTCATCTGGCTTGCTGAGACTTTGGATGTGAATGTGTGTGTGTACTTTGTGTGTGCATGCTTGTGTATGTGGTGTGTGTACCTGTGTGTGTACATTCTTTGTCTGTGTGTGTGCATGCTGGTGTCTTTGTATCTTTTTATGTGAGTGTGTTTATATATATACATGCTGTGTGTGTGTGTGTGTGTGTGTGTGTGTGGTAACTGTGCGGTTTCATTTAAAGGTGAACCTCTCTAACATAAACAGCGTTACAGAGCTGGGCGGGTCGATGATTAGAGAGCAGCAGAGACTCTGGAGGCTGTCTGTGTAAACTAGATGGGAGTAATGGATTACATGGACCGGAGTAATCGGATTACAAAAACAGAGACGTGTAAGTGATTTAAACTTCATCTGTCCAGGGAACGTTGTACACTCACTCTTTCCCAGCTCCACTGTACAGTAGAACAACTACTACTAGTAGTAGTAATAGTACTAGTAGTACTACTGCAGGTACTACTACAATAATAATAATCAAAATGTGATTTATTATGGTAACCTGTCGGTCGGCTACCAGTCAGTCAGTCCTGATGACAGGATCTACGCAGTCTGCCTGTATCCATGGCAACAAATGAACACGTCAGCATGGTCCACTACATGCAACATGTCTTTTTGGTGAAATATGTTATGATATTTTGGGGTAGAAATATTGATATTAGATAATTTTGATATTCCGATATTTCTTTACCTGGTTTTATCACAGTCCAGGCACACATCACTTCCTGGTTACTGGTGACGAGATCACACTCTTGATTGGACGTTTTACAGTATCTGACAACACAACAGAGCAAAACCTCCCATGACTGATCACAAGGTCCTACCAGACACACACCGATGATCCCTCTGAGCTGATGGAAAAATAATCTATCACACTGAACCAATAGGATCAGTCAGTAGTCAGTAGTTAATCAATATAACCTGTCTGGAAGTGTTGTTGGCAAATGCTGTTAGATGCAGCCACAGCTTAGGTTTTAGTATATCTCAAACAGAAAAAGGGAAAAAGAGGGAGAGGACGAGAGAGAGACAAGAGAGAGAGAGAGAGAAAGAGAGAGAGAGAGGAAGAAAGAGAGGAAGAGGAAGAGAGAGAAGAGGGTAGAAGAGGAATGTCCATGCTGACCCACCGCTGAACCTTGAAGGTATAACAACCCTGGAGAGCCAGTGTGTGTGTGTGTGTGTGTGTGTGTGTGTGTGTGTGTGTGTGTGTGTGTGTGTGAGTAGTGAATGTGCTCTCAGCCGTGTTTGTTTTAGATGGTATCCCGTCTTAAGGGTTCATGTATTTTAGAGTTAGTCGGCGACCGGCTCGTTCGCTGGGAGGATATTTTTAGTTTGAGGGGGATTTGGGTTTTCCCTGAAGACGTTCAGGTCCGGTTCCTTCCCAGCAAAAACCTAAATCCAAATATAGAGCAAATGGAAGGTGCTTGCTGGGTTCAGAGCAAATGTAAACACAGCTTCACTTTTAACATGTTGATCACCCTCAGAATACACTGAAGTTCCATTTTCAGCATCACATGACCTGAAATCCATCAAACACCTGTGTGGTAAAGGTTCCAGTTGCTAACGGTCTATGCTAACCTGCTAGCTGATGTTGCCAAGTTGACGTGACACAGGGAACGGGATTATATGTCCGGTGAAGAACATCTCAGTGTTTGTGTTTCTTCCTTGGGTTTTTTTCCGATCCGCACAGAGGTTGGATTTACGACCAGTTGGGAATTTCCGACTTTGAACGCAGCATTAGTGTCGCGTTTGTGTGCAGGTCAGATCTACTGACTCTGATTTATGTCTGCTCGTTCCTTTCGTTCACATCTGCAGAGTTGTTTCACCTGCATGAGAGTGAGAAGGATCGGAGACGATAAGGTGATCCATCAAGTTAGAAGTTACTGTATCTAGGCTACTAGCAGCCGAGGCAGCTACGTCACGACTTTGGTGTCAGAGGTTCATGCTACTTCCTGGTGTGAAAGTCGTATATCTGATCCCGACAAGAACAATAAGAACTAACGGTGAAGCTGAGCCACCAAACCTTCCTTGAATTGAACTGAATTACAGAGAAGGAGAGAAACACCGAGAGAAACACAGAGAGATATCCAGTCATAAATTATGTTGCTTGACAGCAGACACACGGCAGGGTCACTGACACACACACACACACACACACACACACACACACTGGTGGTCTGTAGCCCCTGGGTGCTGCTGTGTTTAGAGGTTGGGAGGGCATGAGGAGTGTGTGTGTGTGTGTACTGTGGCCCTCTCAATAGAGCTATAGCTATGGAATATGCACACACACACACACACACACACACACACACACACACACACACACACAGGGCTGTGGGTCAGCTCAGGATGAACTCCTGTACCCTGCATGACCTGATGTTATCAAGTCCTTTTCTCACCGCTGCTGCTACTGCTGGTTGTAATTACCCTGTGTGTGTGTGTGTGTGTGTGTGTGTGTGTGTGTGTGTGTGTGTGTGTGTGGACAGAGGAAGTTCCCGTCCCATGGATAAGCGAAGGAGAACACTCAGACCCTCCATAAGAACAGCCACTGTGTGTCCTGGAGGGGTTTGAACCTGCGGCCTTCTCTGACCATCAGGCCAGCATGAGTTCACCTGTTAGATCCACTTCGGTCCTGGAGAGGAGATGAAGGAGAGGAGGAGATGAAGAAGGAGAGGAGGAGATGAAGAAGGAGAGGAGGAGCAGCTGGATATCAGGAGCATCATCCCTCATGTTTTTACTCTCACTTGATGATCGATGAACTTCATCCTCCATCACGTCTCGGTCAGTCAGATCACAGACGACTGGTCAGCAGGCAAGATCATCGACTGCAATCTGCCCACCCTCCAGGACCTCCAGGACTCCAGGACCTCCAGGACTCCCAGACCTCCAGGACTCCAGGACCTCCATGACTCCAGGACCTCTACGACTCCAGGACCTCCACGACTCCAGGACCACTTTGACTCCACAACCTCCACGACTCAAGGACCTCTTTGACTCCAGGACCTCTTTTACTCCAGTACCTCTACGACTCCAGGACCACCACATCTCCAGGACCTCTACGTGTCCAGGACCTCTTTGACTCCAGGACCACCACATCTCCAGGACCTCTAGGACCTCCAGGACCACGACTCCTCCCCCCTCCTCCCTCTCTGAATGCTCTTCACTAAATGATTGAAGCTCCTGAACGTCCTGACAGATGAAGATGGACGAGGCAGCGCCGCTCGTCTGGACAGGTTATCCACGTTGTCATCTACTGAAGGACACGTTTCAGGAACCGAGGGAAGAATCTTGCGTGATGGATTTTGAGTTTCAAGGCAACACATGAACACCAGAGTTGCAGTTGTGTTTTTTTTCTGGGGCTGCCGTGTAAAAATAAAGATAAAGATAAATAAAAAATTCAATACAAATGTATTCTGAGCCAGCTGAGGTTTGTACTCCACCTGGGACGAGCCAGTTCAATAATAGTTACAAAATAAAAAATATCCAAAAAACAGATTAATGGGAAATTACTTTTTGACCTAAAATGTATCTGCAGATTTGAATATTGTTGATTAATATCAAAGTTTGTTTCCTTGTAGTTTTGAAAAAAAATCTGCATTTTGTACATGACGCCTGAGTGACCTTTGACCTGACAGAGAAGCTGAGAGAGACAGACAGCTTGTTTCTGTCAAACATCATGAATCAATGTTACTGATGAAAACACATTCAGAGGGACAAAGAGAGAGAGATAGAAATGGAGAGTAAAAGAAAGAGATGGAAATGGAGAGTAAAAGAAAGAGAGAGATGAAATGAGAGAAAAAGAAAGAGAGAGAGATGGAAATGGAGAGTAAAAGAAAGAGATGAAATGAGAGAAAAAGAAAGAGAGAGAGATGGAAATGGAGAGAAAAAGAAAGAGAGAGATGGAAATGGAGAGTAAAAGAAAGAGAGAGATGAAATGGAGAGAAAAAGAAAGAGAGAGGTGTAAATGGAGAGAAAAAAGAGAGATGGAAATGGAGAGAAAAAGAAAGAGAGAGATGGAAATGGAGGGAAAAAGAAAGAGAGATGGAAATGAAGAGAAAAAGAAAGAGAGAGATGGAAGTAGAAGGAGAGATGTCTGTATTTGTCAGTGATGGATCGCTGGACCTCGACGTCTCAAAGCTGAAAAACTGGAACCAAAAAGTGAAGTCAGATGAGGAATGTGAACATTTCCCCTCTTTACCCATTATTCAAAAGGCCTAATGGACCTCGTCACTATGGACCTGAACTGAACCTGAGAGCGAGCGAGAGAGAGAGAGAGAGAGAGAGAGAGAGAGAGAGAGAGAGAGAGAGAGAGAATAAAGTCTGAAACACTGCAGGGTTTAATAAACCGACCAGAACATGCTGGCTGTGAACGCACCCTCAGTGTGTGGTGGTGGAGGAGGTGAAGAGGTTCAGCTTCTTCTGCTGTTTAGGAGACACGTCAGTCTGGATCGGTCACTTCCTGTGTGAAGAAGATTTCCCACCAGTGACCAAATTTGGACCAAAAGGGTGAATCTACGGTCGTCAATAACTCCGACCGTAGTTAGCTCTCTGACAGGAAGAGAAATGGGAGCGAGTGATCGAGAGAGGAAGATGGACAGAAAGAGAGGGAGTGAAGGGAGAGAATGGGAATCTGTCAGAATGTCAGACTGGAGTGTGTGTGTGTGTGTGTGTGTGTGTGTGTGTGTGTGTGTGTGTGTGTGTGTGTGTGTGTGTGTGTGTGTGTGTGTGTGTGTGTGTGTGTGTGTGTGTGTGTGTGTGTGTGTTAGAGCGTCCTGGCAGCAGGAAGACGAGGAAGACAGTCATAAATATTTACAGTGAGAACAGCCAGGAGCCATTTTGGATCCAGGGTTGAGTTATTGTCATAAAAAAGAGTGGGGGGTCAAATAGAGTGTGACAGTGTGTGTGTGTGTGTGGACACTTCATAGTTCATCCACAGTTTAAGTTCATGTCCATGCACAAAGAGACATTTTCCACCCGTACCTCCAGACCGTGGTCCAGTCCTACACCCCTGTACCTCCAGACCGTGGTCCTGTCCTACACCCCCGTACCTCCAGACCGTGGTCCTGTCCTACACCCCCGTACCTCCAGACCATGGTCCTGTCCTACACCCCCGTACCTCCAGACCGTGGTCCAGTCCTACACCCCCGTACCTCCAGACCGTGGTCCTGTCCTACACCCCCGTACCTCCAGACCGTGATCCTGTCCTACACCCCCGTACCTCCAGACCGTGGTCCTGTCCTACACCCCCGTACCTCCAGACCGTGGTCCTGTCCTACATCCCCGTACCTCCAGACCGTGGTCCTGTCCTACACCCCCGTACCTCCAGACCATGGTCCTGTCCTACACCCCCGTACCTCCAGGTTATGGTCCTGTCCTACACCCCCGTACCTCCAGACCGTGGTCCAGTCCTACACCCCCGTACCTCCAGACCGTGGTCCTGTCCTACACCCCCGTACCTCCAGACCGTGGTCCAGTCCTACACCCCCGTACCTCCAGACCGTGGTCCTGTCCTACACCCCCGTACCTCCAGGTTATGGTCCAGTCCTACATCCCCGTACCTCCAGACCGTGGTCCAGTCCTACACCCCCGTACCTCCAGACCGTGGTCCTGTCCTACATCCCCGTACCTCCAGACCGTGGTCCTGTCCTACACCCCCGTACCTCCAGGTTATGGTCCTGTCCTACACCCCCGTACCTCCAGACCGTGGTCCAGTCCTACACCCCCGTACCTCCAGACCGTGGTCCTGTCCTACACTCCCGTACCTCCAGACCGTGGTCCTGTCCTACACTCCCGTACCTCCAGACCGTGGTCCTGTCCTACCAAACCTCTTAGCTCCTCCTTCTTCAACAGCTACCTGACCTGCCTCTTTATTTTAGCCTGACAGCGTGGCCTAGTGGCTAAAGAACTTGTCCCACAACCGACAGGTCGCAGGTTTGAACCCCCAACAGCCATGTGAACCTGTCGAAGAGTCCAAGATGTTGAGTCCTACCTGCTCTCCAAGGTGCTTTCAGCTTAATGCCTACAGATGTAGAACCTGAATCTTGCAGGAGCCTCGGTCACCTAAGAAACAATGCAACCAGTTAGGCTTGTTGGTTTGTGGTCCTGTCAGCTGGCATCTCCCCCAGGCTGCTCTACTACTAACAGACACAAGGGACTATAAGTATAGAGGAGGTGCTGCATTCACGTCATAAAGGATTAACTATGATAGTTAAAGGCAACCGCTTGGAAGTGTTCGTCGTTCTAACTTGTTTGAAGCTGTCAAAAGCCACGATGGAGCTTCTCTCCAGACTGAGGTTGATCCTCATCAGCTTCTTCACATTTTCCACACATTCACGTAGCGATGATACATGGAGTCAGGGTCAGGTTGGGTTAGGGTCAGATCAGGACAAGGGTTAGGTTAGGGTTATCTATCTATCTATCTATCTATCTATCTATCTATCTATCTATCTATCTATCTATCTATCTATCTATCTATCTATCTATCTATCTATCTATCTATCTATCTATCTGTCTGTCTGTCTGTCTGTCTGTCTGTCTGTCTGTCTATCTGTCCGTCCGTCCGTCCGCCCGCCTATCTGTCTGTCTGTCTGTCTGTCTATCTATGTATCTATCTAGCTATCTTCTCATGTAATATTTACCAGCTGAATGGCGTTTTTTGTTTTTAATGTCATTGTGAAGGTGAAGGTCATATTTAGTTCAGGTACCATCATTCACTACTTGGCTGTGAATTGCCGTACGTTGTCTGGTTGAATAAAGGTTAACCACATTGTGATTTGAGCCGGCGGTGGAAATTCGTCCCCCCATTCGTTCAGTTCCCTAAAAGCTTCCAGGCAGCCAGGAGCTCCGAGAGGAACAGACCACTTGTTGCTAATAGAGGGATATTTACCCTAACAGAGAGAGAGAGAGAGAGAGAGAGAGAGAGAGAGAGAGAGAGCAAGAGAGCAACCCCAGGTCACTGCACTCAGCAACAACATTGACATACAGACACAGACAGACATGGCCTACTGATGCTTTTACAGCAGGGACAGACGGAGGACGGGTACCCTGCATCTTAACTCGTCATTAAGATCCGATCAGACAGGCAGAACACACACCGTGATGTTTTCAGGTCAGAGTTAAAGCTAAACGGTTTGTAACGCACCTCGGTCTGATGGCTCAGATGTGAAGTGTTTTTTCCCCATCACGCACCAACGCGACACGAACAAGAGCAGAGAACAAACATGGAGGACAGCCAGCGAGAGAAACCATTCCCTTAGAGAGTAAAATGCCCATTAAAGAGGAAAACCTCCTCGATTGTCGGTTCACGTCCTTTCTGTTTTCATCCTCGCTCTCTTTCTTTCTCTGCTGAATTATGACGGCCTATCATAACAATTTGAAGCCAATGAAAGGAAGCTATTAAAACAGAACGGGGGCCAGGCCGGGCTGGGCTGGTCCTGGTGGGGTTGGGTTGGCTTGGGTTGGGTTGGGTTTGGGGGGTGGGGTCTAGCGAAGGCAACAACATGTTATGTGAAAAAAAAACCAAAACAAAAAGCGGAGCACTGATGGAGTTAAGCGTCCTCTGTTGTCGGCTAAGCTCCGGCTTTGGGAAGACATTAGCAAATTAGCTGTACCAACACCGCGGCGGTGTTTGTTGTCATTCCGGAGCCAGTTATGCCTGGCGCTGGTTCGCTGTAACCCCGCCGCCGTGACACCTATCTCGGCTTTGAACAAATACGGCGAGGTCCCGACCCCGCGGTGTTTGGATTCGCAGGCCGGGGGCCCAGACAGCCGCGCAGCGCCGCGATGCACGAGTCAACACAAACCTCCGCCCAGGAATGCAGTCGCGGCCCGTTCGACTCGTCCACGGTCCGCCTTGACCCGGCGAGCACGCAGATGTTACGTGTCTGTCTGTGTGTGTGTGTGTGTGTGTGTGTGTCTGTGTGTGTGTGTGTGTGTGTGAATACCATCATCTCTCTGTTGCCCTCTCTTAGAGATACACACAGGTCAGGCAGGTACAGGACAGAGGACTCAGGTGGTTGAATGTTTTCATATTTTTCAATATTTTGATCTAATTTTCAGTAGATTTGCAAAAAATTCTAAAATCATTTTTTTGTTTTGTCATTATGGGATATTTTGTGTAGATTGTTGATGAAAAATTGCAATTTAACCCATTTTGATTTCAGGCTGCAGCAACAGAAAATGTGGGAAATGGGGGTTGAATACTTTTCGAAGGCTTGTACACACACACACATACACACACACACACACACACAGATAAACTGACAGACATACACTCATGCACACAAAACACACCTGCAGACACTGAGATAAACACACACACACCCAACACACACTTTAATTGATCTGTAAAACTGTCAGTGCCTCTCTTGTGTCACATCATTTAATGAGCTGATTTCATTGTGTGTGTGTAAATACACACACATATGCGTAAACACACACACACACACACACACATACATACACACACACACACACACACACACACACACACACACACACACACACACAGATACATGCACACATAAACTCACAAACACAAATAAATACACACATTAACATGCACACACACAGATACATGAAGCTGAGTAACAGACACACGCACGTGCGTGCGCACACACACACACGCTGGTTTTGTGTGCTGCTGGCTGGGTGTGGTGCAGCAGTGTGTTGTGTCCTGACAGAGTTCATGAATTAACTGAACTCTTCAACTGTAGTCTGGTATGTAGCAGACAGTCAGTCAGTTAAGCAGTCAGTGAACTAGTCAGTGAACTAGACAGTTATCTAGTCAGACAGTCAGTCAGTCAACCAGTCAGTGAACTAGTCAGTGAACTAGTCAGTTAACTAGTAAGACAGTCAGTTAACCAGTCAGTGAACTAGTCAGACAGTCAGTCAACCAGTCAGTTAACTAGTCAGACAGTCAGTCAGTTAAGTAGTCAGTTAATTAGTCAGTGAACTAGTCAGACAGTCAGTCAGTTAACCAGTCAGTTAGTTAACAAGTCAGTCAGTCAGTTAATCAGCCATCAAATCAGTTAACCAGCCACTGATTGGTCGGTCAGTTAACCAGTCAGTCACTATCCTTCTTTCTTTCTTTCTTTCTTTCTTTCTTTCTTTCTTTCTTTCTTTCTTTCCCTTTCCTCTGTTCTCCCTCTTTACTTGTATTCATTCTCTATGTCTCTTTGTACCTACAACCCCTTAACTCTCATTCATCAGACTCGTTTTTTACCCTCACTTTCCATCGCCACCATCTCTCTCTCTCTCTCTCTCTCTCTCTCTCTCTCTCTCTGGTTAAACCAGGTTCATGGCTCCATTCTGTCCGTCGTCCGGCCGCCGTAACGAAAACAGTTCAGTCGCAGCTCCTTCATTTAGCCTCTGAACTCTGCCTGACCTCACACACACACACACACACACACACACACACACACACACACACACACACTTTCACAGATTAAAAGGCATACACACACACATAATTCCATAATTCCACACTGTCTGAGGTACACATGCAAGCATATACATGAATGCACACACACAAACACACACACACACACACACACATACACACATACATGCGTCGAAACACACATTTACACAGGTGCTCACACACACGCATACACACACACATTCCCTCACTCTCTCTTTGTCTCTCTCACACACACACACATCACCCTCATAACATTCTTACACACACTCACACTCACTCACTCACACACACACACACACACACACACACACACACACACACACACACACACACACTTCCTGTGTCTCTGCTGCCATAGAACATGTTTTAACAGTTTAATGTGTTGCTCTGTGTCTGCAGGGCTGGGAGTTCAACTGCTGTCTGGAGGTAACGTTTACACTGGCCTGGAAAACCTGAGAGGAGAGGAATGCACTTTCACTTCACAGGTCACCAGGATTCACCCAAAGACCAAGTGTGTCTGCAACACCCGGTGTCAGGTAGGTCTTTCCTGGGAGAAACCCTCTGGAGACAGAACTGGGTAGTTAGCATGAGCAGCGATAGCCACCATGGCTGAATAGACAAAAAGGATGACTGACTACTGGTTAGCTGCAGCAGAGGACTACATCTGAATGGTTGAGTTGAACTGAACTATTATCGATTCAATATATTTATCACATAATAACATTTTATTTATTAAAGTTTATTTAAAAAGTAAACTTTTTTGCTATATTGAGTACATTTCATTGAAATTTGCTTTTCTATTTGGCTTTTCTAATTCAAGATATCATAATGTGCTTGAATAAAACAGGCTAATGTAGAGCTGAAGATGATGATGAAGATGACGGATGACATTTTCAACAGTCTTAGTTTTTGTTTAGTTTTTGTTCATTCATCTGCATCGTCATTCAGGCTCTTTATTCCATTTTCTATTTTCATCTCTGAAATTTTGATCTCTCTGTGGAGTTTCAGTTTGTCTGTTCAGAGGAAGGAAAGCAACAAAGCAATTTAAGTTTTTTTAATGTAAGTGTGAGCTAAATGTGTATCTGAGAGGTGAAGGTGATGTAGTCCTACTGAGATCAAAAATCTCTTTTCTACAGAGACATGGCCAAGAAACCACGTAACAACATTCACAAGCAAAATAATAACATGACATTTCATCCAGGTAGGGGAAATCACATGCACTTCAGGGAGGTCAGAGGTCAGGGTCAGCTGGAAGGGATTCAGTGTCTCGTTCAAGGACACCTCAGCAGGTCAGACGCCTGCAGACGATGAACCCTTCTGGATGACGGTCGCTCTACTCATGTAAAGGCGAAGTCCAAATTCAAACTTCCTGCGTAGCTGCAGGGAGCTGAGCAGCCGTGAACAGCTTGTCCTCGGCCCGGCTGACGGCTGGAATGCTGACATAACAGATGTTGTCTGACAAAGCCAATAATTATCTGCTGTGCTGCTGTATTCCCCTGCTCTTCCTCCTCCTCCTCCTCCTCCACATCCTCCTCCGCCTCCTCCTCGTCCGACTGCTTCACCTTGGCACATCCACATATCCTCCAGTCATTCTGCTGTAACGCCAGTGAGCCTGAAAATGTGCGTCCATGCAAATGTTTATGAATCATACCTTCATCCTCCTGTTGACCAACATTTTCACTCAACTGTGTTACTTGTTAGGTTGTACATCTTTTCACCAAAAACCTTTTTACACTTCAATGTTTTAATTCCAGCTGTAGTTTTTTTAACACACTGGCTGTGATCCTCCTCCAGCTGGTTGGTTCAGGTTCACATTGACCAATCACAAACCAACCAGAAGTCCCATGACTCCCCAGCAGCTGGTTGATTGGTTGAGTTTTGGTAACCTGTCATCCCACCAGGTTAGAGAGTCCAAACCAACCTGGTTCCAGTCTGTAACTTGATCTACCATGATGGACTTGTCTGCTCTTCTCTGGTGTTCATACAAGAACACATGAAGAAACATCTGAACATGACTGACCAAGTCTCCTTCTACCCATAATGCCTTGTGTTCTGGGGTGGTTTCCTGTAGCTGGTTGGATCCCGTTCTCTCTCCTAATGAACCACCACAGTTCTCTTCTACCCATAATGCCTTGTGTTCTGGGGTGGTTTCCTGTAGCTGGTTGGATCCCGTTCTCTCTCCTAACGAACCACCACAGTTCTCTTCTACCCATAATGCCTTGTGTTCTGGGGTGGTTTCCTGTAGCTGGTTGGATCCCGTTCTCTCTCCTAACGAACCACCACAGTTCTCTTGTTAGAGGACTGAGACGTTTTCAGGCGTCTCGTCGGTTATTTGGTGAATGTTGTTGTTCTCACCTGGAGACCAACCAGCTAGAGCTTAATAAACCCACCAGAACACGCTGGCTGTGAACGCAGCCTTAGACTCGATGCCACTAAGAAAAGGGTGAGCAAGAAAAGATTCAGGCATCGACTGTGAGTCTCCACCTTACAAAAGCATGCTCAGCTGTATGCATGGTGGTGGGCACACACACTCACACACATGCACTCAAAGTCACAAACATACATGTACATGCATCCTGATGTGAAGCGCTTCATGAGGAACTCGTTTCTTTAAAGCTTGTAAATAAATGTGACTGTTTGAGCAGATTGGTGTCACGCCTCGCTGCTCTGGGTGGGTTGGACCGCTCCTTTACCTCCAGAAGAATGAAGCGCTCTCCCAACGACCTGGAACAGCTATTTAGAGAAATCGCTGTTGATGTGTATCTTTTGATCCCAACCAGAACACAAGGGACTCGACTCCAGAGGGGTGAGGAGGTCAGTTGTCATTAACACTTTAAGACTCTCATTGCAAACTGGAAAATGCTACCTGAAGGTCTCTGCTCGGTATTGAAAAATAACATGATTGTTTTCTCTGGAACATCATTATTTTGCAAGTAAACAGATCAAGAATGCTCCGATGGAAAAATGTCACCTTGTCATTTGTTCGATTTGTTCGCTACTGAGCTCATTGACTCCAAGCATCGCTTTGAGATGTTTATTCCCTTTAGTCTTTCAAATAAAAGACAGAACTGGGAAGCTCTGATTGGCTGGAATCAACTTCTCATCCATTTTGTACTTGACAGGCAGAAATATTGATCATGAGATTAAATCTCATTGGCTGACAAGCTCGTCGAGCGTCCACACATCGGCTGAGTTTTGAAAGGACTTCTGGTGATTTGTTGATCGCAGTGTGAACGGCAGTCAGTGAGCCGATGGTGGCTGAAGGACGCTTCGACAGGATCCACAACTATTGCAGGGATTGCAATAGTTGCAACCACCTCTCGGGGGTTCCCCAGAAAAATTTAGTCACATTTCCTGCAATGTAACGCTCTTGAAGTTCACCAATAACAATTATAATACATAGTGAGTTTTACATTTTGATCTTAAATAAAGATTCACAAGTTATTACACAATGAAGATGCTAAAAGTGAGGTGGGAGCAAAGATGGACAAGGACCAAGAGAAATGTGTTTTTGTTCCTAAATAGGTTGGAACAGAAGTTAGTTAACCCTTTGTGGATCAAACCAGTTCTCATTGACTTTGATGGACTTCATATCAAACAGGTAACAAGAAGTGTTAGGACTGTTTCTCTGTTTGTGTCCAGTGAAGCTGAAACACTGTTTTTGAGACGAAGCCACACATCGACTAAAAGGAATGATAATAATGATGATGCTTCTTTTCTCATTGTTGCCGATGTATTTTTGAAATCGTACCACTGGGTTTTTCAAGGGAACCGGAGGGTCATGAAACTCACTCGGCACATAAATGGCACCGTAAACTTTCAATTTGAGCACGAAAAAGGAAAAACACCAGGATTGCAGCGCTGTGGTTTTTCCGCGACAGCAGCGATGAAAATAAACTTAAAGAAAACATGGACTGGAGGTACAGAGCCGGTCTAGCCACCGAGCCCCTTATCCAAGCCACCATCTGACCCCGTATTCCCCCTCATTTCACAAATCGCTGTCCCTTATCGTGTCGAAGAACTGCCTTTGAACCAGAAAACACACAAAGAGGAGGAGGAGGAGGAGGGCAATGGTGGAAGGAGGTAGGTGGGGTGGTAGGAGGGTTCAGAAAGCCTGAACTTTTGTGGTGGGGAGATTTTTGTTTTTAGCTTAGAAGAAAAAAATAGATTTCTTGTGATGGATGAAAGGATATCGCAAATATACATCTTCCAGTTTTTAGCTGTAGCTCTCCGCCAACTATATCTCTTCATGTATCTCTCTCTTTCTCTCTCTTTCTCTGTCTTTCTCTCTCTTGCTTGCTGTCAAAGTGCTTTTTCCTCCATTTCTTAACTCGGCAGAAAGACAGAGAAAAATAGAATAAAAGATCGAGAGAGACTGAATTGAATTTGTTATATTTCAGCTGGTTATTGATTTTTGTGTTTCTAATATTATCTCAATCAGGTTTCTTTCATGCCAATAAAACAGAATTGAAATGAACGTTGACCTTCTTATAGTTACAAGAAAATATAAAACAGAATTAGCACAAGCAGTGAGAGTGTCAACTAAAACCCTTGAATGTTCGTCATGTTCATGATCTAAGAACTTTAATATAATGAACTGTCTGTGACTGGAGTTGATCTGATATAGTTGAATTACATGAAATGAACACGTTGGCATTATGAGCATGAACTGCATAACTTAGTTGTATTTAGGATGAAATCCATGAATGATAATACTTTTTCTCCATCCTGCATCTGAGTCAGAATTACATCATCCATGCAACTGAAATGCAGAAAGTTTTAGAAAATCAAAATATATCAAAATATTGTGTTGAGACAAAAAGAGATTCAGATCAACACAGAGACTTTTGAAGAGGAAGATGAATGGCCACCCTTTCCTTTCCCCGGCCTCATCACTGTAATCTCAGCCCCTCCCCCTTATCGGTGACCTCCTGTCGACCCCGGGCTCAGCCCCCCTGAGATACAAACCACTGGGCTGCTAATAGCTAATCTGACGGAGCTAATCTGACGGAGGTTTGGTTCATCGACGGGGCAGAGCCGCAGCAGACATGACGGCTTCGTTCGCACCGCAGGCCTTTGTCCTCCGCTGCTCATGTCTATTCTGGGATGTAACCCACACCTGATACCATTATGATGTTAGCAGAGATGTTGAAAAGAGCAACAATAACAAGAGAGAAATTATCCAATTTTCTCCCCAAGTGCAGAACACATGACATTGACCTCTGACCTAAACATGAAACTTGGGTCTGTAGTTCCTGGTTTACACTACAGCAGCAGCTCAGCACACCAAACTACCAGAGGAGACACAAATCAATAGATAGTATTGACATAACACAGTGTGGCAGACTGGGGGTGAGGCTTAGGCTGGATCCAGGAGAGAGTTGAGTCGGTGGACTGACTCTCCCCTGGATCCGTTACCGGCTTTAGCCAGTTGAGGTTGATTGCAGCCGAGGCCTTTTAACCTGTGTGTGCATGTGTGTGAGAGTGGTGAATGACTGAGTCTGACAGGCGATCAACGGAGATCCGCGGAGACTGCTAGAGTCACCCCCCTTCTGAAGAAACCAACACTTGACCCCTCTGAGGTCAAAAACTACAGACCGGTTTCCCTTCTACCCTTTCTATCCAAAACTCTTGAATGTGCTGTCTTTAATCAACTGTCCTTGTACCAGAACAATCTCTTGGACCCCGACCAGTCCAGGTTCAAGGTGGGTCACTCGACTGAGACTGCCCTCCTCGCAGTGAAAGAGTCACTCCATGCCGCTAGAGCGAACTCTCTCTCCTCCGTCCTGATACTCCTGGACCTGTCTGCAGCGTTCGACACGGTGAACCACCAGATCCTCCTCTCCACCCTTGAGGGGATGGGTGTCTCAGGCTCTGCACTCTCCATGTTTGCATCCTACCTAACGGATCGCTCCTACCAGGTGACGCTGAGAGGGTCTGTGTCAGAACCACGCAGGCTCACTACTGGGGTTCCACAAGGCTTGGTTCTAGATCCTCTTCTTTTTTCCCTCTACACAACATCTCTTGGTTCTGTTATCCACTCCCATGACTTTTCCTACCACTGCTATGCCGATGACACCCAGCTGATCCTGTCATTTCCATTGACACACAAGTGGAGGCACACATTGCTGCCTGCCTGGCAGGCATCTGAGAGTGGATGTCGATGCACCACCTGAAGCTCAACCTGGACAAGACTGAGCTGGTGTTCCTCCCGGGGAAGGGTTGTCCGCACCGAGACCTGGCTATCACCATTGATAATGCTGTGGTGACGTCAACTCGGACTGCGAGGAGTGTGACCTTGGACAACCAACTGTCGTTCTCGGCAAACATTACATCAGTGACACACTCCTGCAGATTCCTACTCTACAACATCAGGAGGATTCACCCCTTCCTCACTGACAAGGCAGCGCAGGTGCACATCCAGGCTCTTGTCATCTCCCGCCTGGACTACTGCAACTCCCTCCTTGCTGCCACGGCGTCTGCCATCAGACCTCTGGAGCTTGTTCAGAAAGCTGCACCTCGTCTGGTGTTCAACTGCCCCACGTTCTCCCATACAACTACCCTTCTCCGTTCTCTCCACTGGCTCCCTGTAGCAGCTCATCCAGTTCAAGACCCTGGTGCTAGCCTATAGGGCAGTGAAAGGAACAGCTCCCTATTACCTCAAGGCTGTGGTCAAGCCTTACCCTTATGTCAGGACAGCAGAGTCACTGCCCATCTTTCGCTGCAAGCTGAAAACCCACCTCTGAACCTTCCTCTTAGCACTTGCTTATTTGTCTTCACTTATTTGTCTGAGCTCTTGTTTTTTAGCTCTTGTTTATTTGATTTACTTATTTGTCTCATTTGTTTAATAAAAAGTAGGTCGATAACTTATTGCTCTTTTACATCAGTACTGGTTCTGCTCTTAGATGCTTGTTTAGGAAGGAAATGCACTTACAATTTCTGGTGACTAGTAGTTCTCTCTACCTATGTTGAATGCACTTATTATAAGTCGCTTTGGATAAAAGCGTCTGCTAAATGCCTGTAATGTAGTGTTGTGTTGTGTTGTGTTGTGTTATGTTGTGTTGTTGCGTTGTTTCGTTGTGTTGTGTTGTGTTGTGTTGTGTTGTGTTGTGTTGTGTTGTGTTGAGTTGTGTTGTGTTGTGTTGTGTTGTTGTGTTGAGTTGTGTTACATTGTGTTATATACCCTTCACTCATTCCCATGCCCCCCCCCCCCCTCTCCCCATTCGCTGACCGGGCGGTGACCTGCATGGCCGGTGGCACCGGCATGAACCCCGGTTCAAAACATCGGCAAGTTCACAGTGACTGAGCGTCCATCAGATAAGGAGCTTGGCAGAGCTACGGGGCCCTGCAGCGGACATAATTAGGCCAGGCTGTTTGTGTCCCTTTAATTTACTGCCACATAACTGCAGCCCATTCTCTGCTGTCAATGAGGGCGGTCAGGTGGAGGGCAGAGATGCCTGGTGACCTCAGCAGTGACCTCAGTGATGACCTCAGTGATAACCTCAGAGGTGACCTCAGTGACCTCAGAGGTGACCTCAATGTGAGTTTTCTCTCTAATTAGGTCAAGATATGAAATGGGATTATTCTGAGTTTACCATAAATACAACTGTTACTACTATAACTACAACTATTACTACGATAACTACTACTATTACTATTACTACTACCACTACTACTATTACTATTACTATTACTACTACTACTCCTACATGAGTGCTGATATAAATCCTTAAGGGGTTTCTTCCTAGTACACATCACACCAGGTAGTATCAAACTGACTACAGTTACGTGTTCATTTGTTCATATTGCCTGATTATGATCATCAACTGCAGGTCGTACTTTAGCCACCTTTAATTATGACATCACGGCACCTGACACTGTAATAACATTTAAAACAAAGCTTTATAATAACATAACATTAACCAGCCCCATCTTATTGAATGGCTACAGTGGAAATGAGACGTTGGTGTGAAAATCCTTCACAAAAACCTCTTTAACCCCCTCAAAACTACTATAGATACTATGTAAATATCACAGCACAACTATGGGACCTTCGGAATATTATATTGAGTGTTATACTGATACACTCAATATAAATAAATAATACCATAAATTGAGGAAAGGTCAGTATAAATTCACTCATGAGTACCAAAGAGTAATATTATAGCAGCCTCTCGTTAGTGAAGATACCTTGAAGTTGTCTGGCTGAAGGTCTGCACAATTATATTTAGTTTTACAAAATGCTAAATAATAACAAAACATTGCCATAAGTTTTTTTCTATTCCTCTGGAGAACGAGGCATGAAAGTGTCTTACTAACGGATAAAATGACAAAAACATACTTTCGGTTATCATCTTGTAATTTACTCTTTATATCAACTGTACATCCACTACATCTCAAGATACACTTAATGCAGAAACAGGACAAATATATACAGACTCCTTAAAGCGGAGAAAGTGCTATCTCCTTCCATGAATCCATCCTCACCCAAGAATTTCACAGCGTGTCTATTAGGCTTCAAAACCAACAAATAGTCCTTTAATTAGGCCAATAATAATAATAATAATAATAATAATAATAATAATAATAATAAATGTATTCTCAATAATCGTTAAAGTATTCTGCTCTAAAAAAGGATGTATGGCTATGTTCTAGCAGTGTTATGGCCAATCCTTTACACTGGTTAGTGTCTCGTAGGCTATTATCTATCCATAATTACAACAAATAATATTACTGATACCGTAAAAGTACGATAGAAATAATATGGCCTATACATCTGCACTTTAAATACAGCTTATTCGTTACGCTACTTCATTTGATACACACGTAATAGCATTGCTAATGATATATATCACATTCATATATAACAAATTGACCATAAACATATTGTGACCTTGACGTTCGGCCTTTTCCAGGTTGTGGTATTATCAGTGACAATCAAGTGCAAGATCCGTCAGAAAAACTGTTTTGCGGAGGATGTAACTGTTATTATTACATTATTAACCGTTAGAAGACGAGAGCAGCCCAGATAATTGGAGATGAGTCCAGCATGAAAAGTTATCAGCCATTTGTCCTGTTCTTCAGAGAGGTTATTTCAGGCCTTAATTGGGTTACAATTAGAACTGTCACATTTTCAAGCAAAGAAATAATAATAATGTCATGATTTTTATCAATCCCGTGAGGATGTATCTTCTCACTTGCCCTTCTCCACAAGGAGGATTTCCCTGGAGCTGGTAGGGATCCAGTGCCTTGCTCAAGGGCACCTCAGCAGGGCAATATTCATCTTGAATATAAACGTTTTACATTGATGCACATCGAACCTTGATCTTTAAATAACTTAAAATGCATGTAAAGGCTACCAAGAGGCACCAAAAGGTGAGTGGGTTTTACTGCCTGTAAACCACTTTATGTCAGTGGAAATGACACAAGTGGCCCAAAGTGTCACATACTGCACAGTCAGGAGAGGTGAGGCGGTTGCATTCCTGTCCCTGGCCTTGGAGAGGCTTGCCAGAAGATTGCCTCACAGGGAGTTTATTGGAAAGTCTTTCTCTCCGGGCACTTCAGCGTTGGCAATGTGGGCTTGCTTGGACCTGGGTCCTCCGGGTTGAATATAAGCAAGGACAAGTTTCTCACTGACACACACTGCACCTTTATGTTTAAATAACTTAAAATTCATGTAAAGGCATACAAAGATACAAATGCTGAAGGCGAGTGGGTTTTATCATTTGTAAACCATTACATTACACTGATAACTGCAGTCAGGAGAGGTGAGGTTGTTGCATCCCTGTCCTTGGACCAAGAGACTGAAGGTAAGTTTGCCTCTTGACAGGTTTTTGGGAAGTTTTCCTCTCTGTGGGTCTAAACCAGCTTGTTGTAAGAGAAATGCATATGCAGTTAGTTTACTGGGCACTTCAGCAGGGCGGATGCTTGAACCCGGGTCCTCCGGTTGAAGGAATAGGCTATAGAGACCTACAATTCTCATTGATGCACAAGGCACCTTGATACTTAAATAACTTAATAATGTATGTATAGGCTACTGAGAGGCAGCAAAAGGACAAAAACTCCTATGGCTATGGGACTAAACATGTCTTTTTGCTGATGTACTAGAAAATGCTGCACCAGAAGATAGTTGCTTAGGTTTGTACTATAGCAGATCTTTATCTGCTGCTGTAAAGAACCATTGAAGAATGCAATGAAACCACTTCATGTCAGTGGAAAGGACACAAAGTGGTCTGAACCAGCACATACTGCAGTCAGGAGAGGCGATGTGGTTGCATCACGGTCCATGGACCTGGAGAGGTTTGCCACAACCAAAAAACTGCTGGTAAAATTGCCTCTTGGTGAGTTTTTGGAAAGTCGTTCTCCCTCTGTGTGAGTCTAAACCGGGTTGTAGTTGTAACTGAAATGCACATGCAGTCCGTTCACCGGGTGCACTATGGGTACAGTCTGCATCTTGGGGAAGGTCTCCGTGGCCAGGGTCCATTTGCAGGTCCCAATCAGCTCTATGGCCAGAGTCTTTAGGATGATCTGCGCCAGCTCCTTCCCCACGCAGCTCCGCACACCGCCGCCGAACGGCACATAGCTGAACCGGGCCGACCGGCTCTCCTCCCGATCTGGGCCGAAACGGTCCGGGTCGAACAGCTCAGGGCTCTGGAACACCGCGGCGGTCTCATGGGTGTCCCGGATGCTGTACATGACGCTCCAGCCCTTGGGGATCTGGTAGCCCTGGGAGATAAGGAAAGGAATTAAGAAAGATAATGATAAATACATATAAGTAGGTAAGTAAGTTATCTTTCCATGTAGGTCGGCGTCAGTCCTGTAGGCATCTGGTATGAGTTCTTTAACAAAAGGTTCTATATAGTACCAGAGAATGGTTCTTAGTGCAGTGAAAAACACACTGGCTTCTTTATTCTGATGTAGCTGTGGGTGGTGGTTATTATGGAATAACCACCACCCACAGCTACATCAGAATAAAGAAGCCAGTGGTTATTGTGGAATAACCACCACCCACAGCTACATCAGAATAAAGAACCCTTGGAGAACCCTCCTTATTCTAGGTCAGTAAATAAGGAGAGAAACTGAGAAGAATGGTGAAAGACCATCTGTGTGTTTTATTATTTATCGGTTTAAGTTAGGATGAAACTTTAGCGATCCCCATGGAGCAATTAGACTGTTGTACCATAGTACTAGGATACAGCAAAGAAAAAGAGAAGAACGTAGAAAAATGAGGCTCATATTTCAGCACTAAAAGATACTAAGCAGAAATGTATGAATGAAAGTATGAAAATGGATGTAGAGGGTGTTAAGATTAGCAACAGTAGAACTTTCTGAGACAAATCAAAGCAAATTAAAAATATGTACAGTACATTATTATTGTATAGCCTTATGATGCTGAACCTGCTTTATTTATGATGTGACCGAATTAAAGAAAGACTGATTATGCATTACCTCAAAGCTTAAATTCTATTTTAATTATCCGGAAAACTGTTAGTTGGATCATTTGTTGCTAAGCAGCTTGATTCATTCATTCATTCATTCATTCATTCGTCCGTTTGTTCGTTCAGTCGTTCGTTCATTCATTCATTCATTCAGCCAGTTAATCCATCGTCCTCTATAACCTAATCCCAGTTATTTCTGAGGAGTTTGAATGTCCTTCTCAAGTGGCTCCGCTCCCTGATGCCCGGCTATTGGAGGATGCACTTGAGCGCACATGCATAATGGCGTTTTCAATACCGCACCCTCAATTACTCCTTGACTGTACAGCATTTATACCCTGAGAAAGAGGAGCATAAATGGCGTCATGCGTGCTAGAATAGCATTCTCGGAATTCCTCTTGAATCGTTTGAAACTCCAATTTGAACTCCACTTGCCTTCCTGCAATAAATGCAGCAAATTGGGGGCACACTGAGGGGGCATTTGAGGACGAACGATGAGGGCAAATTGGGACATTTTTTTCAACAGAGGCCATGCAACTCTGTGCCTAAAACTGCATCTCTGTGCGTTAAAGTGCAGCCAGGCGTGTCACACAGCAAATGGACCACTATGGACGATAACACAACAGAATAGAATAGAACAGGATAGAGTAGAATAGGATAGGATATAATAGAATTGAATTGAATTGAGTCCAGCATGAACTTTTAAATGAAAAATCTAAATGTGATATTCAGTGCATTCCAGCAGTTATTTTGTGATGAAGTGTTGTAATTTACCTTTTTATCGTATTCACTTTCCCTCAACCTGCTTCGCCTACTTCAGTTAGTAATTTACTACATTTAAGTTTTTTACTTTAGACAACCCCGAGAGACATGGTGATAGGTGCAGGTGGGGAGAGTGATAGCAACAGTGATAGCAACAGTGATAGCAACAGTGATAGCAACAGTGATAGCGAAGTTTTCCAGTCAAGAAAAACTCAAAATGTCTTGTGGCCGCATTGCATTCTGGTCTATCTTGGCTACTGTCTGAGGGGTTGACCGCTGATGTTTTAGATCGCTGAAACATTTTGTAATATCAAATTCCATTGTAGTTGCACTGTAAATATCTGGACATGACGTCAAGCCATCTATACTTGGCCAGTTATCCACGGGAAGAAGAAAATACAACAAAATTGACCCAAGGTGCATCACAAATAGTTGTTTTTAACAGTGTTAAAGTGCTTTAGGGTGGTTTTTGCCTTTAATTGAACTTACTTCCAATTCAAACGTCTGCAGAGCTGTCCGGTAACCACCGGAGACTGGCGGCAGGAACCGGAGCACCTCTTTCACAACGCAGTCAATGTACCGGAGCTGGCTCAGCTTCTCCAGGGTCAGATATGGTATATGTGACCGGGACCGGGGGAAGCCCTCCTCGTCTGTTTGATTGTGTTGATTATTTTGATTCCCTCCGTTCAGAAGGCAGGTAGTCTCCGTGTCGGCGTGTTCCTCTCTGTCCGTGGCAGTGCCGGACGGGCCGTGGCTGCTGTGGGAGTCATAGCCGAGGCCCTCGGCCTCCAGCTCGGCCCTAGCCCTCTCCACCACCGCCGGGTGGCGAAGGAGCTGAAGTGCCAGAGATGTGGAGGCGCTGGCTGTGGTAGAGTGAGCGGCAAAGATCAGCTCTACCGCTGTTTCCTGCAAGATGGATGGATAGACACTTCATTAATCCATTTGAGACAATCAGTGGGAAATCTCATGTATTCTCATTTAATTTAGTTTCCACCATTCTCAAAGAAGCGGTCAAGAGCAGCCAGAGGGGTGCATGCTCATCAAGGAGTGTTCTATATGTTTTGGTGCTATATAGAGCCATTTAATAAAGGTTCTCTGTAGCACCATGCTCAAATGGTTCTACATAGAGCCGTTATGGTGCTATGAAGATTGACACTTTTTCAAGTATTCAGTCCTATCAGCATCTGTTATGCTCTTAACAAAATGGATTATATAGTACAGATACAGTACCAGAAAAAACAGCATTAGAATACTTTACTCTTTACTGAGATTTGAAAAAATCAGAAGGTTCTTTCAGTTTCTTTATAGAAACACCTTGTAGTCCTTGATTCACTTTTCTGGCTACAGACCTACTAGCATGTATCAGCCTGGCTCCCAGGGCTGAAGGGAATTTGCTCATTTTGACATCCATGCTCAAAATGCTGAAGTTCTGGTACCTTGAGCTCCTGCATGCTGAGCTGGTGGCCGTGCTCCTTGGTGCTGGACAGCATGTAGTCGAAGGCATCGTAGTATTCCTCATCTGCCTGCTGCCTCTCCATCTTCTCCTCAAGGATCTTCTCCATGTTGGCGTGCAGGATCTCCCTGGCTTTTATCCCCTGTACAAATAAAATACACACTTGTTGTTTTTTCTTATTATGATGATTTTGTGGTGGGAATTCATATAATTTGCAAATTATTTGAGGCGATGTGATGGTTGGCCTATTTTAGTTTCATTAGGCTTCATCAGAAATCCTCCGGAGACAGGAAGTGATTCCTTTTACATTTCAATAGAAGAAGAACTGGGTAGTTAGCATTAACAGCGATCGCCACCATGGAACAGACAAAGAAAAGAGTGCCACCTACAAACAGGAATCTTGCAGACCCTTTCCTCAGGTAATTTAGATCCTGTATACTCATTTATGGTATGAAGGTTCCGTCAGCCGAAGAAGGTGAGTAAACTTGAGTTTCGGTGGGTTTACCCTGCACTACATCCTTGGTTTCCATACTACAACTCTTCCTCCTCTCTCACCTTGCGCAGGCCGCTGAGGGGGGCGTCGATGGGGAGGGAGAAGAGGTTGTTCATCAGCTGCTCGAAGATCTGAGCCAGGTAAACTATCCGGTCCTCCTCCATCTCCAGACCCAGCAGGACCCTGACGGCGATGCGGAAGGTCAGGGTCTTGGCGGCGGCGTAAACGTCCACAGCGCCGGGCTCCGAGCACCACTTGGCGATTTCGGATTTGACCACGTCCTGCAGCCTGGGCAGGTAGGACTCCAGAGCCCCTCGGCTAAACACTTTGGCCAGGATCTTGAAAGGGGAAGGAAAGAATGAAAGGAGTAATAAAATGTTATTACCTGGTAAAAGCCACTCAACACCTAATTAAGAAATAGTTAAATAGAATACATCTTTATTGTGCCTCCAGCATGGGGAGCTTTTGATATGTAAGACTCAGATGAAGGCTCATTTTAAAATCCTTAATCTTAATCTCAGTTTCACCTGTTTTGAGAATATCTTTGAAATATGGTAGAGTTAGAATCAAGACAATGTACATTTTATACATTTTCAACAAGGGCGACCTCAGTGGGAATTGAACCCTAACCCTAACCATAGATTAATGCCTTGCTCAACTGACTGAGCTACAGGGCCATACATCCTTCCAGCCTTACTCTTCAGGCAGATTGGAGGTAAGAGAGGTAAGAGAGGAGCTAGCTAACATTATGAAGCCTAGCGTTCTTGCTTCTAGCTGAAACAGTTCAATCTAGTCATACAAAGTTATCTAGGTTAGCTAGTTAGTCTAGACCTTTTAAGTTCTGTTATTTTTATTAATACTTTGACATTCAAGTTTGCCAGTTGGCTATTTTGCTCTGAGGTCCTTTGGCTCCGCCCATTGAGGTTTACTCAACCAATGAGATTATTTCTGCCTCCAGAGCAGCTCTGCATCCAAGAAATATTTGTATAACAAA
The DNA here is from genome assembly GCA_034670385.1 of Hoplostethus mediterraneus. NCBI lineage: Eukaryota > Metazoa > Chordata > Actinopteri > Trachichthyiformes > Trachichthyidae > Hoplostethus > Hoplostethus mediterraneus. The sequence continues at coordinate 2,942,790 of JAXDDW010000001.1, read as the reverse complement.
AACTGCACACCAATTCAATGTCAGCGCCTTGCTCTACCCATCGAGCTACACAGGGAATTGAACCCCTAACCCCGGCAGCATTACTGCCTATCCTCCCTCTCTCCTCCTTCCCTCCTTACTTTTCTCTTCTTCTTGTGCAGATCCCCGATGGAGTTGACCAGGGTGTTGGGTCCCAGGATGATGCGGGTGCTCTGGGGCCACTGGGTGCACACCAGGCTGTGCTCGCCCAGCAGGATCTTGCGGATGTTGTCGGCACCCGTCACCCGGATGACGGGCTTCCCCAGGAGGTGAGTCTTAAACACGTTACCATGCTTCTCTCGGCGGGAGATATGGAAGTTGGAACCCTGGGGGGTCGGGGGGGTAGAGAGAATTAGAGAATTAGAATTCTACCAAATCTTTATTGAAAACTCCCCACACTACAAAATACCCAACAAAACAGATAGAAAGACAAAAAGGAGTTACATATAGATATTATCATTATGTATATCACAACACGCATAGAGTTTCTCACATTTATACAAACACAATACAAGCAGAGTCATGGAAAACCTGGAAAAGTCGTGGAATTCAACAACAAAAAAATTCTAGGCCTCGAAAAGTTGGGAAATGTCCATATCGTTTTATAAACATCTTGTAAATGTGTTGCATGTTGATTCCAGCTTGGCTGCTTGTTGAGATCAGAAATTTCCTGATAGTTTCGGTCCTAAGAGATAGTTGAAGACCTGGACATTCACGCCAAATGTTCAACAGAGAACAGGGACTCTGATGGATACTGGTCATGGAGACTGTGTTATAAGTCATGGAATAGTCTTGGAAAAGTCGGAAAAAAGGTGTAGGAGCCCTGCACAAGTACAACATATAAACATAGTAGAAGCACAATGCACTTGTAATCATTTGCCCATAACCATATGTTCACTTTTTATCTTTTATTGTCATCACCAAATTCTATTGTTATCACCATTCTCTTTCTTTTTCTCTTCTTATGTGTTATTTTCCCCTCTGTGTGCTTTGGCAACACAATGTAATTACATGCCAATAAAGAACATACACACATACACACACACACACACACACACACACACACACACACACACACACACACACACACACCTGTAGAGGTGTTAAAATCACGTGTGATGTAACGAGGGCGCTCCAATGGACGCCCAGTCTGGATTAGATGGATGAAGAAATAGGTGTATGGATAGAGGGATAGAGAGTACATTCCTTGCTGGTGGAGGGAGAGAGAGAATGAGAGAAAGGGGGGAAGAGAGAGAGAGAGAAAGAGGTGTGGAATTGAACAGAAAACGTCTGTTTTTTCACCGCAAGAAAGAATTGCGCACGGTGCATCAAGTCCGCACATGTCGCATTAACAACAGAACTCAACCTGCAAAAGAATCTGCAGGCCCTTTAAAACCTTTCTGATCCTGATAGATCATCAATAATACTCGTATCGATACAGTCTGTAACCCTCCGCAATGCGCTCTTCTGATTCAGTCAGTCAGAGTGCACGGTGACGTTTGGTACGCGGATCTGACCACGGAGACTCAGAAGTGATAAAAGTTAAGAGGGAGCAACAGAAACGGCTAACATGAACGAACCACAGACATGCACGCACACAGACACACGCGCGCGCGCGCACACACTCACACGGACGCACAAGGGGCAACCCTATATTTTGGAACGCTTGTAAAAAAAAGCGAAAACTACAGCAACCCAGACGTGCATTCTCCCCTTTCTCTCTCTCTCTCTCTCTCTCTCTCTCTCTCTCTCTCTCTCTCTCTCTCCCCGCTCTCTCTCTCCCTCTCTCTCTCTCTCTCCCCCCCCCCTCTCTCACCTGGAAGAGCCAGTGGAAGGTCTCTCCGACCAGCGGCCAACCCATGGATCCTTTCGGTAACGGGAGACTGCTCTCTTTATCCCGGGTGAAGGTCCACCGGAGGCTCCACAGCTGCCTGGTCAGGGCCAGCAGGAGGAGAGCCGAGAGGACCGAGGTGAGAGCGGTGGCCAGAGCCGACAGCACACCGAACTGGGCCAGGGGGAACATCTCCTCCGAGCCGGTCCAGTTCCCAGCATCCACCTGTGTCCGTGCGTAACGGCACCGCTGTCCCGTCCAAATCCTGTCCGGCGGTGCGTAATTCTTCTCGACCGTCTTCCCCTTCCGTCCTCTCCTCCTCCGTCTCCTTGTAAAACTATCCTGCAAATAAAAAAGGTGCAAAGTGAGTTTGGGTGGGTTTACCCTCCACAAGACAGGAAGACAGAAAGAGGGGGGGCTATTCCTGAACTCCTTCTGTCTGAGCCGTAAATTATTATTATTATTATTATTATTATTATTATTATTATTATTATTATTATAGCTAGTTGTATTATATTATTGATATTATTATTACAGACTTCAACTAGCTCTTTCATTAGGAAAAGGCAGATTAATATGATGCTCAATATTTAGTCAATTTCGATTGATTTTATCTTAAGTGTTAAGTCTTCTCTGCACGATAAAAGGAGAAAATCATATTATTAGTGAAATATTAAAAAAAAGAAAATAGGTAGTAGGTAGTAAATAGGTAGTAATCGAGGAGTTCTCCTTTTTAGCCGGTAAGCCGGTAATGCTTTGAAGACTTCTGCAAAACCTTTTGGAGAGACGCGCCTCCAAGTTGAAGAGAACAAAACCGGTTGAGTCATCAGGCAGGATGATGAGCCTGCAGAGACTCAGGAGGCTCAAACAAGAAAGAGAAATAGAAAACGTGTTGAAGGAGACTCTCCTCCGTCCCCCGACGACGAGCTGTCAACTATTCCAAATAGTTTTACAGGTTTACATGCGCCGGCTTGTCTATTAGGTTATGCGCCTTTATAGGTACAGTTCAGGGGGCTCAGTACCCCCCGGGCGGCCCGAGTTTATAGTGCAATGGCAATAAATCAGGTACAAAAAAGGAGAAGGAGAGGAAGAAGAAGAAGAAGAAGAAGAAGAAGAAGAAGAAGAAGAAGAAGAGGGGGGGGATTGAATACAGTAGGCTACAGTGTGGACGAGATTCAATAGGTGTGGAAAGTCAACTAGAGGAGAGATGTTACAAACCGCCTTGAGCGCAGTTGTTGACTAAATGATGAACTTCTCCATGTTTTCAGTATGATATTGTAAAAAATGCTAAATGAACCAGTCCCGGACACGGTCCTGGTCCCGGTCCCGGAGCCGGACAACCCCAAACAGCAGCCTTACCTCGGTCTGAACGGCGCAAAACCAGGTTCCTCCAGGCAGAGGCGAGAAAATCCGTCTGTAAAAGTCTCTTTCTCTCCCCAACCGGTGACTGTTCCTCCACGGTGAGCGGTTTGCGGGGGTTTTTATAGATAAACTCACGCGGCACGATCCACCTTCAGCAGATGACGTTGATCTGAATATGTAAAGAGGCTCGTTAAATCACCGCAGACCGGAGAGAACCAAGTTGGAGATCAGAGGAGACGCAGCGGTGCGCTCCGGAGACTGAGAGAGAGAGAGAGAGAGAGAGAGAGAGAGAGAGAGAAGAGAAAGAGAAGAGAGAGAGAGAGAGAGAGGCAGACAGACAGACAGACAGACAGAGGATCAAATGGCAGCGGATGGAGGCGACAGGTAGCCAATCGCTGGGAGCCGTTCAGAGTTTGGTGCAGGTTTGAGACGTTCAGGGTCCAGTCGGCTCGCTGCTCATTCACGAGGAATTCTAGTAACATCTCGGTTGCTAATTTCACTCTAGAAAGTTTGAGGTAAAGGAAACAATGCTGCAAAAATACCGTGGAGCTGATTTTAAATTATTCGTTTTAAAAATGCAAAGCAGATGCATTTTTTACATTTTTAAATAAAATAATTCAGATTATCCATGGCATTAATACCTACCGTTCATTTCTAGCAGCAATCTGAAAACGCAGGTATTCCTTCATATGTAGTTTAATTAAACCGAAACAGGTCGGACTAAGTCGTCAGAGAAACTTAAAATGAAAAAGGAAAAACCCCTCAGAGGGATTCTGCTGGTTCGGCCACATCGTTGCTCTCTTCTGCATTCTGGTGAAGGATGCGCTGTGATGCACCTCGTTGGAAAGCGCGCACACGGTGAGATAGACCGACCGAAGGAGAGGAAGTAAAGACGCCAGGGACCATCACGGTCAGTAGATATATCAAATGTCCAGTTGGCAAAAAGTGTTTTTTAGTGAACTTTCGTCTCTGCACCTCAACGGCTGGACCTCCAGAGAAAGCAGGGTTGGTATTTGATCCCGGGTGATCCAGATGAACCGCACCGAGAGGCTCACGTCTGGGTAGCAAACGGTTAAAAGTTAGATTGTCCGTGTGTAAAACCAGTCCGTGGTCTCCGCGTTAACACCAGCCCGTAGTCTCTGCGTAAAACCAGTGGTCTCTGCGTAAAATCAGTCTGTGGTCTCTCCGACGGACAGGTCGGCTGATTCTCCGGTAGCTGCTGGTCCAGGTCGATGTGTTTCCAGTGGGGCGGACAGGTCAGTAGCTTCCCTACGGAGAAATACAAGTCAATAATCTCTGCGGTAAAGTCCCCGCATCTGATATCATTTACCCGCAAAACCCTCCAAACCCGCTCACTTCCACCGTGTCTCTGGAGACAAAGTGGAGCGGCGACCGATAACTGACCAGATATTCTGAAACACTATTACCCTCAACACATCTGTGTGTGTGGTTGAGTTGAAAGGCACCATCACTGTCTACAGGACTTTTTAAGAGTCTGGTATTATTTGGTCAAAGTGCCTCTTTCCTCTAATAACCTCGAATAACCTCTAATAACACTTTTGATTTGGCACTTAAAAACGGATTACCGTTTACGCAGCAGATTTTCATAAATGTGTTAATAAATGTGACATTTTTAAGTGGCAATTTGACTGGCGTCGTGAAACTGAAGTGCTGAAGTAACTCTGATGATTTCTACTGTTGGTTTTAAATGAATAGAGGATTTTGCTGAATGAGTCACCAAACTCTCAGCTTCGAGGCAATAAAACAATAAACATGTAGCCTACGGCCTCCAAATATATGTCTGCTTCTTTTCTTGATCGTTTCTCTCTATTATAATGATACAAATTACTAGATCAATTTTGGAAAATTGTGAAAATGAATTTTCCTTCAAACAGCGTGAAGTGGAGACTCTTTTAATCAAGCGTTGTAATACTTTAAAACGAGAAAACGAGTGGAAACCCGCCACCGCGTTTTGCGTCCTACACACTCAGAATAGTAAATAATCCCACAAATTGAGAATGGAAAATGCAAAATAAAATACATCATGACGTAATTCCGTATTTCTAGTCCTTAATGTTGATTTGCACAGTATATTTGAACACGCATCAATTAAATGTTGAAATAAAACGGTCGATAGGGGAAATTAGACCATATCATATTTTTTCTTCATCTGTGAACTTCATAATTACAAAGCTGAACTCATCGTACCATAAATCTCTTGCTGACACTCATATGAGCTCTGGGGAATTCCCCTTCTCCCCACATCAAGATGAAACTTTCTAAGAAAAATAACCTTTAATATCAGCTGTCAGAATAGTTGAGGAAATTAATGGACAACACATTTTTCATAACGTCTGACGCATCTTCATATTTCATCCATAGAAACTCTTCTGCGTTTAATCCCTGTTATGGAAATGTTAATGCCGAGAAGCTTAGTTTAGCAGCCACGGATTAAAACCCGTCCTGGAAGATGAATTATTATTACTATTATTATTATTGTTGTTATTATTACATGAATGGTCATGAATTTTCAGTTATTAAAAGTTGATGTTATCTTTGCTGGAACTGAAATAAAGTTTTTTTTTCCTGACATCTTAATTTTGCTGGGTCTTATTGTGCACGTACAACGCATATATGCATTTGTGTGTGTATGTGTGTGTGGTTGTTTTTTGGTGATATAAATGTGATTTCAAACAACCTAAACCCTCCAAAATGTTCAAGTGATATAATGAAATCTCATCAGAAAGCATTAAAACCACCAAAATAAAATAAATTAATAAATAAAATAAATGAATTAATAAAGTAAAGATATTTTTAGAAAAGCATTAATTTAAACGTCCTCCTGCTGATAAATCTTCTATCAGTTTAATGTATTTGGATATTATGAATTTCTCTTCTACAGAGTTGGTAGTCATTTATTTATTAATTATGTTCAGTGTCAGGAAAACTAAACGAATGAATGGAAATAAATCTACATTTTACTAAATAACACAGTGTTGTAATCCATTTATGACTCATGACTCAGCGAGGCAACACAACCACCAATATAAACCATAATCACTTATAACTCAAAGCATCAATTAAAGCTTTTTCCTCACATGACTTCAGTTTGAAGTCCGTGGAGGGTCGCCGGCCCGCATCCTGTTCCTGTCAGATCTCACCAGTCTGGCATGTTCAGTTAGTCCAGGAGTTAGTCCAGGAGTTATTTTGTGATGAAGTGTTGGAATTTACTGTTTTGCTGTTCCCACTTTCCCTCAACCTGCCTCGTCTTGTACTTCAGTTAGTGATTTCCTTCATTTCCCAGAATGCCTTTCAGCAACCTCCAAATAAATGTGTTGCTTTTGATCAAACTAATACACCCAGTATTTGTGTATAAATATAACAAGCTAACTAGTTCAGTGAACGTGAACTTACTGGAAACACAACATGTCTTGTGGCTGCATTGCATTCTGGTCTATCTCGGCTACTGCATTGCATTCTGGTCTATCTACTGTTGGTGGAGAAATTGGTCTCTCTCTCTCCTCTGATGGATTTCTCCTGTATGATTGTTGATCGTCGGTCTAGAAAGAAGCCCTTGCTCCTTGATTCTGATTGGCTGACACCAAAACCTGACGGTTACCATGATTTGTTTTTTAAATATTTTTTGGACATGAGACAAAGATCCCAGGCCAACATCACCAATAGCTGTTCAACTGTGTTAAAGTGTTTCAGGGATTTTTCCTTGAATTCATATCAGTCTAAGGCGGGTCATTTGAGTTCAGGTGGGTTTGCCCTTCATTACATCCCTGGATATAAAGTAATAGTTTATCACATCTCAAACTCCTCCTGCTTTCTTTCCCATCTCTTTCCTTCCTTTCCATCTATCACATCTTGTCCTCTGTCCTTGCTTCTTGCTCTCTCTCACCCCTTCTCTCCTCCTTTCTGTCTGAGTCGTATTCACACTCTTCCTCCCCCCATCTTCTTTAACCTCCACCCCCTCCTCCTTCTCCTTCCCTTTGTAATGAAATTCAGTACATAGTTGTGTGCCCTGTCACTGCATTCCTGCCCTGTCAGGTCCCATCACACCCCGTCCTGTCATTAAGAACAGCAGCAGGGTGGTTTCTATACAGTGGGGAAGGCGACGTCATCTGTGTACTGCAGCACAGGGAATCTCATGGAATAACATCATGGAATAACATCATGCAATAACAGCATGGAATAACATCATGGAATAACATCATGGAATAACATCATGGAATAACAGTATGGAATGCCATAACCTCGAGCATCCAGTCTCTACAAGTGTTATTATTTTGTCAATCAAGCACTTAAAGGAAAACAATAAGGTTTTGGTAAATCGTCCATTTCATCAACTTACCTGTTAAAGGGGAATTCCGGTATTTTTAAACCTGGGCTCTATTTGTACAAATTCATCATTTATACTGCAAAACATTTTTTGGGAATTGCTCCGGAAGATCGCCTCAGTCGGCAGTCGCAAACCGGAATACCCCTTTAAGTGACGAGAACATGGACAACAAAATCATCCATATGTCCCCGGTAGATCATTCACTCCGGTGCTTCATACACTTTAGCATACACTATGTTGAGTGGTAGCAGACTCCATGCTAACATGTTAGCATACACTATGTTGAGTGGTAGTAGACTCCATGCTAACACTTTAAGCATACACTTTGTTGAGTGGTAGCAGACTCCATGCTAACACTTGAGCATACACTATGTTGAGTGCTAGCAGGCTCCATGCTAACACTTTAGCATACACTATGTTGAGTGCTAGCAGGCTCCATGCTAACACTTGAGCATACACTATGTTGAGTGGTGGCAGGCTCCATGCTAACACTTTAGCATACACTATGTTGGCTCCATAGGAGTGTGGACACACACACACACACCTCCTAAGATGTATTTCCTGTCCTGTTGTCCTGTCACACCATGCGGCTCGGCCCCGGACACTTAAAGGGCCATTCCACTAATCCTAATCCTCGGCTTCTAAAAGCTTCTGTAATGGAGAGCTTCCTCCTGCGGCGCCCCGGGGTGCCGAGTCCCGCAGGTTGATCCTCAGATCGGCTCTCTGGTTTCAGGAGGCTGAATGAAACCAAATGATGCCTCTCTCAGTGTTGATCTGAATGAAAAGCATTATGGGTTAATATTAAAGTTATAAATCACGTCTGTTTTTATGAAGTTGTAGTACTGTAGTTTTTAATATTAGTATTACAAATTAGTATTAGTATTATAGTAATATTCTGGTAGAATCATCTGACACATTTCAGGAAGCATAAACCTTCCAATGGATACAGAGTACTTTAGAATGAAACCTTTACATTGATAAACTACTACAACTAGTACTACTACTACTACTATGACTACTACTACTAGTACTACAACTACTATTACTACTATACTACCACTACCACTATTACTACTACTTCTAATACTAGTACTACTAATAATGATCATCTCCAATATTAACACTCATCAAACTACTATAGTGAGTTCATATGTTGAGTCCTGATCTCCGTTAGCGATCAATAAAATAAAATACACGATCAGTTCCAAATCACAGATAAATGAATCACGTCAATTTATTACATATCATAGGCAGCACAGTGTTATACTGCAATGTGCAGCCAGTGTGTGTGTGTGCGTGTGTGTGTGAGTGTGTGCGTGTGTGTGGGAGTGTGTGTGCGTGTGTGTGTGTGTGTGTGTGTGTGTGTAGGAAACAGAAGCAGTGTTAATCCTCGGCCGGAGGGCTGATGGTGGATAAGTCCGGTTTCAAAGCGGTCAGTGAAACTTCCTCCAGCAGCGTCTCAGTTTGTATTGATCTGTTATCTCATGACGTTTCATCTGACTGATAATCTGACTGATATGGGGTTTTGAGGTATTTTTAGACTGAAGTTGGCAATAGCCAATATTTTGTGGTGATGATAAATATTTTATTAAGGCCTCCAGTTTTACTCTGAAACGCCTCCAGACCATCAGGGACACTGAGGCAGAGATGACATATGACAGAACCTCAACCTGACCTGAACCCAAGTTGTTTTACTAAATGTAACATGACAACATGACGTGTCCAGTCGTGCTGCCGTCATGTCGTCGCTCACGGGGCAGGAACGCCATCATCTCAGAGGTCAGAGGTCAACATCATCACATGAAATGTCCTGAGACGAACTGAGATGTGTTGGGAAGAAACGGACACGACGTCTTTTTGTTATCGTGTCTTTTCAACATCGCTGCCTCTTCATCAGGTATCAGATATCCTCACATAGTAGACATGTAGTAGTAGAGTAGACATGAAGACAGAGAGCGAGAGAGAGAGAGAGACAGACAGACAGACAGACATTCAGGATGACCAGCAGGCAGACAGAAAGAGATGAGGAGCACAGCACAGTTTGAGAAAGTAGAGTTGAGGAGGGTGGAAACAGAGGAGGAGGGTCTGTGTGTGTGTGTGTGTGTGTGTGTGTGTGTGTGTGTGTGTGTGTGTGTGTGTGTGTTTGTGTGCGTGCGTTCGTGCGTGCGTGCGTGCGTGCGTGTGTGCACGCGCGTGTGTGTGTGTTCCCCGTCTCAATATTATTAATTTGAACAGCGAAGCCGGCAGACAGGGAATACCACAGCAGAAGGCAGCCATCAGCCCAAGACTGGGGGAGGCAAGTAGGAGCATGCCAGACAGCCAGAGCTACACACACACACACACACACACACACACACACACACACACACACGCACACACACACTCAAAAACACCCAAGCATACACAGAGAGACACATGCACACACACAGTTCCATGACTGGCTGACCTCAACACGTTTCCCAGCAGGTTTCATTGAGTCGTGTGATAACGTCTGTCATCCATCAGGTTCAGACGGAGGATTTGCTCAACGCGGCTTCATTACATTTGAGCTCATATCTTATCGAGGTTCAGCTGAAAACAGAATTGGCCTTTTGTCTTTTATACCCACCAGAGGTAGATCAGTGATCCAGTCCTGGGTCCCGATCCACGATGTCGGAAACCAAAGAGATGAAACCTCAAACACCTCAACACTGTTAGAGAGAGACAACGGGACGACGGGAGAAATCCATCGGAGGAGAGAAGAGAGATCAATGTCTCCACCGACAGGAGCCGAGATAGACCAGAATGCAATGCAGCCACAAGACATGTTGTTGTTTGAGTAAGGGGTGTGGCCGCAATCGTAGACATACCCCAATTTTCACAAACTAGTTGGATGGCTACACTTTAACACAGTTGAACAACGATTAGTGATGTTGGCCTGGGATCTTTGTCTCATGTCCAAAAAATATTTAAAAACAAAACATCAACGGTAACCGTCAGGTTTTGGTGTCAGCCAATCAGAATCAAGGAGCAAGGGCTTCTTTCTAGACCGACGATCAACAATCATACAGGAGAAATCCATCGGAGGAGAGGAGAGAGACCGATTTCTCCACCGACAGTAAATAGACCAGAATGCAATGCAGTACCCGAGATAGACCAGAATGCAATGCAGCCACAAGACATGTTGTGTTTCCAGTAAGGGGCGTGGCCATGGTCATAGACATGCCCCAACGTTCATGAACTAGTTAGCTTGTTATATTTATACACAAATACTGGGTGTATTAGTTTGATCAAAAGCAACACATTTATTTGGAGGTTGTTGAAAGGCATTCTGGGAAATGAAGGAAGTCACTAACTGAAGTAGAAGTAGAGGCAGGCTGAGGGAACAATAGAAAACTCAATTCTAACACTTGATCACAAAAACTCCTGAATGAATTGATGAGATCTGACAGGAAGAAGCTGCAGATACATATTCTGGGGATATATTTGCTCATCTGCTGCCCTGTGACCTCTGACCTCTGACCCCTGACCCCTGACCCCTGACCTCCTCACCACTGGCTGTAATATTGATGATCCAGGAGTTGGATGTGATCCTGCAGCTCTCCTCCCTCACTCTGCTGAAGCGTCGGCTAAGAGCCTAGAATAAGAAACCCGAGGCGACGAGCGCCAGAAATCCCCTTTCACCTTCATCATCGCTGCACCAGCGCTTCTCCTCCGCGCACTAATTCAGGCGAGTAATGGTGTCAGCCGTCTTATCGGGGGAGAGATCGAGACGTGAACTCTTGGAGCAAGTCAAAGCAGCGAGCAGTAGAAAGTGCTGTAATGTAAACACTGGGAAAGCCTGGACGAGCTCTGCCACCGCTCAGCCTGAGGCAGCGCCGCAGTGACAAGCGTCTGAGCCTCACTTTGATGTGCATGGGGCTACGAGGGCGTGTGTGTGTGTGTGTGTGTGTGTGTGTGTGTTTGGCTGGGTGTTTGGCTGGGTGTGTGTATGTGAATGGGTGTTCACGTGTCTGCGTTTGAGAGAGATGCGGTGTTCTCAATGTACAGCATTGTGTGTGTGTGTGTGTGTGTGTGTGTGTGTGTGTGTGAGTGTGTGTGATATAATTGGAGCGCTGTGTGCTGTCGGTCATGGATGCCTACCCTGAGTTGATCCCGACAGAGTCTGACAGGTGTTAAAATCACCTCCTTCAGCTTCACCTCCTGCTACCTGAGGTCGGGATGCCTGGGGTGGGTACACAACACACACACACACACACACACACACACACACACACACACACACACACACACACACTCCTGTCCTTTGCTCCATTCACATCAAATTGAAGAGTGAAGACAGTTGCACACACCCAAACACACACATTCACATGCACAAGCACAAACATCAGCTTCATACGCCCCCTCTCACACACACACACACACACACACACACACACACACACACACACATACGCGATAGGCTATGCTCTCGTGGCACCAAATAACTGACCGAGACGCCGAAAAAAGAACTTTGGTGGTTTGTTAGGATGGATGGATGGATGAAAGGATGGATGGATAAATGGATGGATGGATGGATGGATGGATGGATGGATGGAGGGATGGATGGAGGGATGAAAGAATGGATGGATGGATGGATGGATGGATGGAGGGATGGATGGAGGGATGAAAGAATGGATGGATGGATGGATGAAAGAATGGATGGATGGATGGATGGATGGATGGATGAAAGGATGGGTGGATGGATGGATGAAAGGATGGATGGATGAAAGGATGGATGGAGGGATGGATGAATGGATGGATGGAGGGATGGATGGAGGGATGAAAGAATGGATGGATGGATGGATGGATGGATGGAGGGATGGATGGAGGGATGAAAGAATGGATGGATGGATGGATGAAAGAATGGATGGATGGATGGATGGATGGATGGATGAAAGGATGGGTGGATGGATGGATGAAAGGATGGATGGAGGGATGGATGAATGGATGGATGGAGGGATGGATGGATGGATGATGGATGATGGATGGATGGATGGATGAAAGGATGAAAGGATGGATGCGGGATGGATGAAAGGATGGATGGATAAATGGATGGATGGATGGATGAATGGATGGATGGATGAAAGGATGGATGGATGAAAGGATGGATGGATAAATGGATGGATGAATGGATGGATGGATGAAAGGATGGATGGATAAATGGATGGATGGATGAAGGATGGATGGATGGATGGATGGATGAAGGATGGATGGATGGATGGATGGATGGATGGATGCAGCACAGAGAAGTCCATCTTGCGTAGCTAAATCAGAGTCATGTTGCTCCTCCCCTCCACCAACCGGGTGACAGGTTACCAGAACTCCAATAAACACACAACATGTGAGTCACGTGACTTCTGTTTACGAGCCGAACTGAAACAAACCAACCGGTAGACGGGAGGCGACGGGAGCGAGACGTCGGTAGCAACAACACTCCTCCTCATCAACAGTGAAAGCTAAAACCGTTGATGTCATCCATTTGTTGTTTTTGTCTCCGTCTGCTCAGGAAAACTCCTCCAGGATATGGAAGAGTCACTTTTATACTCATTACATTTATTACCTCAGATCTCTTTGATCTGTAATTACACCACACACACAGAGCTGCACACACACCAAAACAAACACACACACACACACACACACACATGTTAACACACACACAGTTTTCACAAATGCAAACCATACATACAGACACACACCCACACAGTCAGAACACACACGCAAACACTCACTCTCACACACACACACACACACACTCTCAGACATGCACACACACACAAAGACACACACACTCCAATATGTACGAGCACATACAGACACACATCAGTTTACCCCCCCCGCTCCATTCAGCTCCTTTAGTTTTAGTTTGATCCCTGAAGTCAGACAGTGTGTGAGTGGGTTCACTGGGGGCGGGGCTCCCCGGAGAGGGCGGGGCTTCCTGTTGCTTCCCGGTGCTTTCACAGTCAGTTGGAATAATAGACCAATGGGGGTGTTTTCTTTGAAGGCTGCAGCTGTCTGTCAACTCCCATCACGGCCGAGACAGCAGCTCTGGGGGGAGGAGAGGCGGGGGTCTGGACCTCAACTCAGTCACTCCTGTTTCCTCCGTTTGAGTTGAGGGAAAGTCGAGGTGAAGACGTTTCATGGTTTTATTTACCACGTTAGTATCACAACCTGCCTTTCACACTGGAAAAGTCACATTTGACAGGAAATCTACTCCATTACTCGATCAAAAAGTTTAGGAGGACGTTTGTTGTGTTTGTGGAGAACACATGACATTGACCTCTGACCCCAGCATGTGACTTGGGTCTGTAGTTTGTTAGTTCCTGGTTTACACTACAGCAGCAGCTCAGCGCACCAAACAAATCAATAGGTAGCATTGATATCAACACAGGTATTGAGAGAGTCATCTGTGGTGCTGCCAGATTATATTTATCACTAAATATAATAAATAAAAAGCATATTCTGTATTTTAGATGTTATTTCCAAATTGCTAAATCCCTTGTTGCTCATATCTGGGATCAGATCTATTCAAGGACGTATCCCATATCTATATATCTATCTATCTTTACTTGTTGTCATGGCAATGGTGCCAAATGTCTAGAAATCTGACGTTGTAGATCAGGTCTTTGTCACGTGAAGGAAAACAAAATCAGAATCGGGACGTTTTCCAGCTGCAGTGTGAACGGAGCCTCAGAAATCAAATACCTTGCGGTGGCACGGGTCGCTGCAGTTTGTATGGCCGTGATGCCAGCACGCTAAACACGCTGCGGCCCCGTTGACCAGGAAGTTACACGGAAACGACTTCCTGGCAGCGCGGAGAGCCTAGCATAAAGCAACGAGCGCTAACAGCTCAGATTTTATCGACTTGTAGTAAAAGAGTTCTGCACTTCAAAGGGTTTCCATTCGTCTCCGAGCAGGATCAGGATCAGGATCCAGGACCAGCGCTTCCCGTGAGCATCTGTTTAGCGCTGGTGGCTAAAACAGAGACGTTCAGTTTCCTGACCTGCCAGTCAGGGGAGCCGCTGTCAATTTACAACGGAAGCGGCGGTGGGATATTTTACACCTCCTTTCCTGGAAACCCAACACTCCTCCTTCAGCGGCGGCGAGGAGTCGATCAGCAGGAGGGAGGAGAGAGAAAGTTTTCTCTCCCTCCCAGGAGGAAAGGGAAGATGAATGGGGGAGAAAACAGAAAAAGAGAATTGCAAGCCAGAGGTGATAACGAGATGTAGGAATGATATTAGGTTTGATCCATCTCTCCTCCAGTGGGAGTATGTGGAGGTGATCAAAGCCTCGTTTCAGACAGAATGATGTCTTGCTGTATTTGTTCAGCCAAATCAACCGTGACTCAGGCCAACTTTCCACAACACTGCATAACTGTAATCTCCCCTCGGGGACGATAACGATCCATCTGTCTGTGAGATCTACATCGCGGTACCAGCTCCAGCACGCAGCGCTGGATTGAGGTCAAGGGTCAAAATATGTTTGTGTACTGTTACATAGAGAGATCGGTAGATCAGTTACGTTACGTTACGTTACGTTACGTTATGTTACGTTACAGTCATCTAGCAGACGCTTTCATCCAAAGAGACTGACAAAGGTGACACTGTGGGGATCGAACCCACAACCCTGAGGAAATTTGTTTCCAAAGTCTGTACACACACAGGAAAAAATGAAAATATACAGTACTGTGCAAAAGTCCTAGGCACCCTAGATTTGTTAATATGAATTTGGCCCTAGATTTTTATTTATTCTTTGTTTTTTCTTTGTTTTTTCTTTACATTATTGCTCTTTATAGTCAAATTTTGATATTTAGGAACTTTTAATTTCATTATTTCTGAAATCAAATCAAATCACATTTATTTGTATAGCCCTTAATCACCTGTTACAGTCTCTAAGGGCTTCACAGTGCCCAACATGTGAAAATAATAAATGATTAGTACACGACATCCCCCAGCCTTAGACCCTCACAGAGGACAAGGAAAAACTCCCACAAAAACCTCATTGGAAAATTGGGAGAAACCTTGGGAGGGGCCCAAGAGGGATCCCCCTACCAGGACGGTTGGGCTGCAATAGATGCTGAGTTTGGGCAAGCAGAGTATACACAATATATGAAAGTTCATTTTGGTGGAAAATCCAGATCTGATGGGGCAGCATCACAGCATCTTTGCTGTACGGATTTGTTTTATACGTGCCTAAGACTTTTGCACAGTACTGTATATTTATATTATGACTATAAAAATACTTTTTTAGCACCCTCCTCCCAACCCCCCGTGACCCCCGGTGACTCCCTCGTTGCACCCTGGGTCTGGATGTTTCAGACGGGTTTCACCCTGAGGAAGAAAACTGGAGGAGCTCTGAATACCTGAAACTGTTTGAGATGTGGATCATCGTCAAACCCTCATATATATGGATGGATTAACTGCGTACACACACACACACACACACACACACACACACACACACACATAAACACACACAGCCCCCCCCCCCCCCATACCCACCACCCTTTGATTTGCTCCTCCTTTCTCCTTGTCCGAGTCCCTACCTGTCAACAGTACTCCCCCCAGGGATGGGGGAGGGGTGGCGGGGGTGGGGGCTCTGAGGAAGGCATTGAGGTAGTGTGTGTGTGTGTGTGTGTGTGTGTGTGTGTGTGTGTGTGTGTGTGTGTGTGTGTCAAATGTGATCCCGGCGTCAGAGAGTGTAGAAATAAAGTTTGAGCCGGAGAGGGAGAAACCGCCAACAGAGGGAGGTGACTAAGGTGAGGCGCGTTGGGTTTGACCCCCCGGGGCAGCCCAGGGGGGGAGGGGGGGGGGGGGTAACACCAGGACTACCGGTGGTCCTCGTCCTTATGTTTCAGGGGGAGCGCCCCGCCGAGCCGGCAGGCCGGGGTATCGGGTTTGGGGCCGGGGCGAGGGGTCGCGACCTCTGCCGGGAACAAGGGCTACTGTTCTGCCGTGAAGAGAAGCCTGCTTCCTCTGAGACGGAGACGGGGTCAGGTGGAGAGCAGCGTCTCTAAGGAAGCCCGGTGTGCTCAGTGGAAAAACTCAAATCAACACATGGAGACGTACGGACGTGGAGCAAACCATGGAAACACCATAGAGCATTTATATGAACTTGAGGAAGTCACCTATAAAGTCTTAGATGTTTATTCGTTTTCTGCATCAGTGCTTTCCATCACTGCTCTTTATGAAGCTGAGTGTAACGACCTGGCGTATCTATTGATCATCTATCTATCCATCGCTACTCCAGGCGTTCTGTTTCAGCCTCATATACAGATACCTGCCACATCCCACCTCTGTCATTTCAGGTTGCATCTCTGCTGCACCCCACCGCCACCAGTGTCAAACTCCAGTTGGTCGTCAGTGAGGCTACCCTCCCATGAAGAACTAGGGGGGGGGGTTCCTGCTAACCCATGATCATTGGATCAACTGGAGCCACCGCCATGCTTTCAGAGTTCATACTACCAGTACAGCTTGCTTCCATGTACAAACGTTTCTCTCCTGACTTGAACCAGCACGTTATTTGATGTTTAGACATTTTTCATTTCATTATTTTTGAAAGCATCTTTTCGCTTCACAGATTCGTTTTTCATGTGCCAAAGACTTTTCCACAGTCCTGCATCTCACAGCTGCAGCGGTGGAGTGCAGAATTGAACGTTTGAATGTTTAGAGATGATATGAAGTTTAGGGAAGATGTGAACTTAGTTATTTAGGAACCAACGTTCTGTCAGTACCAACACTCTGCTGTCCAGTCTGGTTCTTGTTTTGTCCTACAGTGTATGGGACGTCCTGTTGCTCCTCCCAGAGATCACCTGTCAATCAAACAGTGTGTTACTACAGTTGCTGACTGTGTGTGTGTGTGTGTGTGTGTGTGTGTGTGTGTGTGTGTGTGTGTGTGTGTGTGTGTGTGTCGCACTCACCAAACACTTAAAATGTCACTGAGACTCCTGCTTTGCCCTCAGGGCTGACATACCTGGCTACGGGAAATGGTCCCTCACTCCATCGCCCGCCCCTCTCCCTCCTCTTCCATGTGTGTATGTGTGTGTGTGTGTGTGTGTGTGTGTGTGTGTGTGTGTGTGTGTGTGTGTGTGTGTGTGTGTGTGTTCCAGGTAGCTTTCTTTGTTTACTCTGATGAGGGAATAAACAAAAGAGAGAGGAAGTGTCCTTTATGTGGAGGAAGAGTGTCCACTGGGCCCTGCAGCCTCACACACACA
>JAXDDW010000001.1:2905000-2920000 GCA_034670385.1 Hoplostethus mediterraneus | reverse complement strand
ACCTGATGGTTATCGGGCTGACAGGAAGTCGTCTCGCTGCTACGACATGGAAGCGTCTAACTCTCTGAACGCCCACATCCCAAATTATGTTAAATTGTGAATTTAAGATGGACCATAAACAACAGATATTGTTCGTGTTTCGTATGAGTTATCATTTAGATTTTTACCTTGGACGGCCAACATCAGAGGATTCGTTGCCTCGTTTGCGTCACGTGTCGACACACTTTCCAAATCTGTGACGCCGAGTGGGAATCCTACATGTCCTACCTGTGATCACCACTAGGAGGCAAATGTGAACGTTTTTTACCAGTCGGCAGATCGGATTTACGATAAATCCGAGCTGCCGACTGGTAAAAAACATGAATGAATGTGGTATCAATGTTCCTCACTATGGTGTTCTTCACTGTGGTGTTCTTCACTGAGGTGTTCCTCACTGTGGTGTTCTTCACTGTGGTGTTCCTCACTGCTCTTCCCAGAGATCACCTGTCAATCAAACAGTGTGTCCAGTACTGTGACGTCTTTCTCCTTGGATTTTGCTCATGCTAACTACCCAGTTCTTCTTCTGTTGAAACGTAAAACGCATCACTTCCTGTCTCCAGAGGGTTTCTCCCAGTAAAGACCTACCTGACACCGGGTGTTGAGAACAGCAGATGGAGAAGCTTCATGATGGTTGAGGTTGATGATGTTGAGGTCCAGAGATCAGAGAGAGGAGAGGACAGAGATTCAGAGGGAGATGTTACGGATTGTTACTTTAAAGGAGATGTAATGGGTCTGTGCTGTGACTGATGAGTTATCAATACATTAACTAGGTAGTTACAGTAACTATATTAACTAGTGTCAGAGACGACGGAGCACCAGCTCAGCTCAGACTGACACAAACAGATGAGGAGCTGCAGAGAAAACAAGAACAATGAGACCGCCTAATCCCCTTCCATGGTAATTGTATTGGAGACGGGCTGTGTGTGTGTGTGTGTGTGTGTGTGTGTGTGTGTGTGTGTGTGTGTGCTCTCCCCTGCTAGGTGAGGGAGGGCCGGCATCACTATGAAAGGAGAGGAGGAAGGAAGTTTGGCCAGCAGAATGAAGGCTGATTGAACGAGAGAGTAAAAGCCTGAGAGACTCTTAATTACTGGAACATTAGTCCTATCTGATGGATAACAGGGGAGTGTGTGTGTGTGTGTGTGTGTGTGTGTGTGTGTGTGTGTGTGTGTGTGTGTGTGTGTGTGTGTGATATCCTCCCTCAATACTTGCAGTAGTTTACTTCTAGTCGCCATGTTTTTTTTCGCCGCCATATTTTTTGTTGACATCAAAATGTACTCAAAACTCAGCTGTGAACGTCACTAGTGACAGAGAGCGAGAGGTTAAAGGTCACGAGGAGCGCTACATCATTCTGGTTACTAATCAGCACAAAGCTTGACAACAACTTGTGTTACCTGGCTAACCTGAAGAGGTTTGACGTGGTTGAAGTTCAGTTGTGTCGGAGCCGAGGGCATCAAACGCACCGCGTTCAAAACACGAGACGTATAGTTTAACGACACACACACACACACACACACACTCAAACTATACCTCTACCTCTCGTTACTATGAACATTTAAAAAAAAACATCTCAGTTTCGGCCTCATGTGGGAGGAAACCAGACCATCTTCACTCATGAGCTCCCAGGTTCTACTCACCTAGTTGTGGCGTTTCCATGGCAACCCAAACTCCGGTTACTTGAGTACCTGGAGACACTCTGTGCCTGTAAACCAGGAAGTCTGCTGGAGGAAGACAAGATAAGACCAACTTCATATTTGATATTCTGTTTCTATCGTCTCAACAGAAGAACACAATAAAAACTGAATTTAAGAAAGAAAGTATTTTACTGTATTCAAGACCATTTAAGGCCTTTTTAGATAATTCCATTTTCGGGACCTGCAGGCACGCTGGTGAACAGGACCACAGGGTGAGGGGTTCAATTCCCGCTGGGTCTCGTGGGACTGGAAGGTGTTTGGATAAAAGCCTCCATTAAATCTGGTATCAGGACCTCCGGCTCCGCTGCTCTGTAACGTGATTAAGAAGCAACGTGATGAATCGTCTGTCGGACAAAGTTAGAATGGACATTAGATAGAGCTGCAGGAACACACACACACACACACACACACACACACACACACACACACACACACACACACACACACTCTCACTGGATGTTTTATTAAAAGGATTGCTTGAATTGATCAAGCATGGTCCAAAATGGTGTGTGTGTGTGTGTGTGTGTGTGTGTGTGTGTGTGTGTGTGTGTGTGTGTGGCAGAGACTTTGAGAAAGAAAGAAAGAAAGAAAGAAAGAAAGCCAGAGATCGTCGGGGTCTTCAAACCTCCAACCCAACAACAACAACAACAACAACAACAACGCTGATCAGCCATATTCATTTGTTCAAGCCTTCACCTCTCGGTCAGCCAGAGGTCAGAGGTCAAACCAAAAGAAAACTCCTCTGTCCTCTGGAGGAACCTTCTGACCTCCTGCTGAATAGATTCTGCTGCTGTCAGACACAACTTGTGTCTTGATGCCAGATCAGCATCACCCTCCAGCCCACCCAGCTGACCCCAGTACGCCCTTAAAATCTGTCCCCCGTCCAGCTGATCCTGGTACCACCTTAAAATCTGTCCCCCGTCCAGCTGATCCTGGTACCACCTTAAAAAAGGAGAAAGAAAACATGCAATGCAATAAAATCAAGATAAGAAAAAGGTCAAAAACAATAAAAGTGACAAACCAAGAACATGATTATTGACTTTAGGAAGTCGTACCATCCCCAAACTCCCAGTTACTGAGGGAGCTGAGATCGATCTGGTGGAGAACTACAGATACAGTATCTGGGTCCTGTGATGGATAACAGGATGTGCTTCCAGGCTAACACAGACGCCTCTAAGAAGATTCAACAACGTCTTTACTTCTTGAGAAAACTGAATTCCTTTAATGTGTTCACCAAAATGACGACTCTGTTCTACAGAACTTCTATTGAGTCGGTGCTGTCTTTTTGTTTTGTGGCGTGGTTTTGGTTTGGGAACCTGAATCTGGCCGATAAGAATAGGCTTGGTCGGCCAGTAAAGCACAGCTCCCTGACCTCTACGATCGGCAGGTCGTAAGGAAGGCCCGTGCCATATTGGACTGTACTGACCCCCTTGCAGAGGGAGTTTGAGCTTCTACCTTCTAAGATGTAGAGTCCCAACTCAGAGGACTAAAAGGTTCAAAGACTCCTTTGTTTGCAGTTAGAAGGCTGAATTTGCAGAAATGATTGCACTAGGCACTTTCTGCACTTGATCATCACTGTACTGTATTGTATTGTTGTCTCTGTTCTGTTTGGTATGTTGCCTTTATGTTCTACTGATGATGATTGAAAGTGTTTTAATACCTGGCTGCAACCAAATTTCCCCTAGTGGGATAATAAAACTTGACTTGACTTGAGGTAACCGATGTAAAGAGTTGCAGAAGTCTCAGCCAGAGGAGATGAAAGTATGGATGACTTCTTCCAGATCACTGAGATCTGGAATGAAAACTGATTTGTTTTTAGATTGATAAAACAATAACTCAGTTGTCCCGTCGCGATTCGTCCTCATTTCAGCGAACACATCAGATTTAGAGACAATAATAATCACTTGTGCTCAACAGGCTCTTCAATAAAATCCCTTAGCAAACAACTTCCACAGGTTCCACTTTCTCACTGAGGGCCCTGTGTTTTAATGACATTGTTCAATGGGGGTTTGAACAGGTTCCTGGGGCCCCGAGGGCCCCGAGGGTCACGAGACTCACTCAACGCGTAAATGACCGCGTCGACTTTCAATTCAGGTGCGAGAAAGAAAAAAGTCCAAAGTTGCAGTCGCGTGGTTTTTCCACGTTAATATTTCCAAGTGGCTCTGCTGACTCAGTCGGCCCTGAAAGGGAAACGCCGCCACAAAGATACGCCGAGGGGGGTCGACCATACACTCTGACTCAATGCATTCCTCCCTTCCCCTCGACCGCCGTCTTTCTCTCTCGTCTCTCTGGGGAAGCTTGAGAAAACAATGAGGACGGAGAAAGAGGAGAAGACAGAAAGAAAGAGTCGGAAAGGGAGAATGAAAGTAAGTAAGAAAGAAAAAGAGAAGGGGGAAGAAAGAGAGGGGTGGGGGGTAAAGTGCATGGCTTCCCTGGCGGCCACAAGTGGATGGCGTGGCAGGTAGCTTTCATCATTGCCGGCCTGTCGGCCAGTATGATTAATGGGCCGCTCCGGGACGACGGGCCCTTCTGAACCAGAAATATGACTACTAGCCGCTAATTTGTTTAGCATTGAGCTACTTAGAAAGGCCTGGCGGGCACTGTGAGTGTGTGTGTGTGTGTGTGTGTGTGTGTGTGTGTGTGTCTGTGACAGCCCCCATCCATCCTCCACAGTCTGATGCAACAGAGGCCGAGGCTGACTACTGGGACGGACACACACACACACACACACACACACACACACACACTTCAAAAGTTTTGATTGACATTCTATCAATCTAGAAAGGCCCAGACAGGCATGGGGGGCAGTTCATTGTGTGTGTGTGTGTGTGTGTGTGTGTGTGTGTGTGTGTGTGTGTGTGTGTGTGTGTGTGTGTGTGTATGTGTGTGTGTGTGTGTGTGTGTGTGTGTGTGTGTGTGTGTGTGTGTGTGTGTGTGTGTGTGTGTGTGTGTGCCCCGCCATTGGTACTTCATTGCCAGTTGGGTTCCTAAAGCTGTCAATCATTCTAACAATGAGCACTAGGGTGCCGTCCCCCTACTGGTCGCTCTTTCTCTTTCATACACACACACACACACACCAAAGACCCCACTGGTCTCATACAAAACACACACACACACACACACACACACACACACACACACACACACACACACACACACACACACACACATCCAGAGGCAGACAAAGCGCCAGCCTCTCTTCCTGTCGTATTGTCGAGTCCCAGTAATTACCTGAAAATGACACCGGCCCTATTCAAGACAACACCTGTGTGTGTGTGTGTGTGTGTGTGTGTGTGTGTGTGTGTGTGTGTGTGTGTGTGTGTGTGTGTGTGTGTGTGTGTGTGTGTGTGTGTGTGTGTGTGTGTGTGCGTGTATGTGTGTGTGTGTGTGTGTGTGTGCGCGTGTGTGTTCTGATAACAAAATCCAACAGGAACATGCTTTACGGGCTCATAACCTCTTATAACAAGCTGCTATGGAGTGTCACAGGGTCAGGGGAGGTTTACAGTGACGGTGTGTGATGATGGAGCCGATATGTCGGATAGATAGATAGATAGATAGATAGATAGATAGATAGATAGATAGATAGATAGATAGATAGATAGATAGATAGATAGATAGATAGATAGATAGATAGATAGATAGATAGATAGATAATAGATAAAGAAATAGATAGATAGATAGATAGATAGATAGATAGATAAGAATAGATAGATAGATAGATAAAAATAGATAGATAGATAGATAGATAGATAGATAGATAGATAGATAGATAGATAGATGATAGATAGATAGATAGATAGATAGATAGATAACCTCTTGATATTTAGTATAATACAGTTACAAAGCGATCTACAAAGGAGTAAAAAACAAAAACTAAATCGACAAAAAGCAAAGACAGCAAAGAAGAAACATGAAAACATGAAAGTAAACCACAAAATGGAAGTCAAGAACAATTAATAAAAGAAGATAAACAGACAGACAGACAGACAGACAGACAGACAGACAGACACCCTCCTCCCACAGTAACCCAACACACCTCCTCCCTCCAGACACATTCAGACGAGGAGCAACGCCCTGCATGCCTGGTTGAGAAGACACAGAGCCTCGACAACACCCAGCCAGTCAGTCAGTCAGTCAGTCAGTCAGTCAGCCAGCCAGCCAGTCAGTCAGTCAGTCAGTCAGTCAGTCAGTCAGCCAGACGGCGTAGAGGAGTGCTTTGAAGCCGAGGCGAGGTGAGCTAGGGATCACGGAGATTGACTACAGCACCACGCAGCTTTTGAAACCAAACCCAGAGTTGTGACAAGCGGTGATTAGCTGCGTTTGTCTCTCTAAGCCGCCTGTCTCGGAAAAAGAGAGCAGTCCACCCACCTTCGGGTGTGTTTTCTCCATTTGGAGAGTTTGGATCTGTACAGGGAATGTGCAGTTGGGTGGGTGGATAGGTGGAGGTATGTGTACCTATCGTGCGTGTGTGTGTATGCATATGAGTAACCGTGACTCCTCATGACTGACCTTAAAGGTGCATTAGATAGATCAAGAAGGTTAAACAGATCAAAATGACCATAATACATCTGGGGGGTTGATCAACACCAATTAGAGGTCTGTACCCCATTGTGGCCCGATGGGGCCCGATGTGGCCCGATGTGGCCCGATGGGGCCTGGCAGGGTGTGCTTTGATTTTGTCGGGTCGGACCTATTTCTTGTTTCCAGGACGTCGGGTCAGATCGGGTTCAGGCCTTCAAGTTGTGACCCATAAACTAGTAACGCTAAGAATAACATTCAAATCCAATCCATTGTCTCCTATGTTGTTCTGGCTGTGTGTGTGTGTGTGTGTGTGTGTGTGTGTGTGTGTGTGTGTGTGTGTGTGTGTGTGTGTGTCACGTGGGTTGCACAGTTCAAATTGACTGTGAGAAAGTTGAACATCCACCAATAATCAACCACCAGACTGAAAATGAATCAATCTTTATATAATCTTTAGTATTTAGAATTGTTTCTCCCCACAACCCAGTTAATCTGCTGGATTGCTTTACGGCACAAAACAGGAAGAGGGCGCTGTTCTTCCAGCGCTAACGAAGCTAAAGATAAAGAGTTTCTGGAGACGGCAGATGGAGGAAGGAGAGAAAGGAAGATGGATAATTCACTTCCAACATGTTGATCCTATTCAGGAAAGACAAAGACGCCAGGGAGGGGGAGGGGGGACAGGAAGCAACGGGGCTGATGGGAAATGTAGTCTTGATGTGGAGAAACACTAGTAACAACACCACTGGTGAGATAGAGGCTACCAGTCGTCACCATGGTCTCACTGGTTTACAGTCATCATACCAGGTAGAACTAGTAATTGACTCTGATATATTGATGATTGGTTGCAGCACCTTCAACAGTAGAGGTTAAATGGACTCGTTCTACTGTGTACTCTACTCCAGGCTGCAGTCCGGCGGTTGTTTGGCAGTGGAGGTGCCTGTTTTTGCCCCGGGCGCTCGGCGGGAGCGGATCTGAGCGCTGAACCGAGGCGAAGCAGAGTAATTGTCTCTTTCCTCCTTAACAGGATTAGAGCCCAGCAGTGTGGCGGGTTCAGCCCTCCAGTCAACCGTGGGCCGGTACCTGCCTGAGGCTGCCAGCTGGACAACCACTAGCGTTAGCTGGGGTCACTGAGCTCCGCCGAGGCTACCTAATGCTAACAAGAGGGAGAAACAGAGAGAGAGGAAGAGGAGATGTTGGCGTCTGAATGTTTCTGTGTGCTGACGAGAAATCTACTACAGAATGATTGGCAGCACAACATGAAAACTAACTATGGCACTATGTCAAGGACAGTAGGCAGTTTAATACTTTGGCTGCCAAAATGAGAACATTTTTACAACTGGTTCCTCCATAATTTAGAGATATGGGAAGACTTTCCTCTTTCCTCAAATGGATATATACTTTTTTGTCACATGACAGCTCTGTGTACATGCATAGCTGTTTCCTTAAGACTCGGGTCTTTATGAACAATACATTGGTTAAGATAATATCCCAATTATGAGAAACTGGAACGTGATAACGGATTATGGGCAGAGCCAAAACAGTCAGACTGAAGGAAACTGAGAAAGACGTAAGAGAGGAGCTAGCTAGTATTATGAAGCTTAGCGCTCTGCTGCTAACTGAAACAATACAGTCTATCCATACTAAGTTCTCTAGGTTAGCTAGTTAGCCTAGCGGACCTTCCAAGTTCAAACTAGCCATACTAGCCTACAGCTATCTCGGTTAGCTAGTTAGCTAGCCTGCTGACCTTCCAGCATCATGAATCTCATGGTCATGAATGAATGAAAAAAATAAGTCCTTGTGATTTATATTTTTATTTCTATTTTCTACTTTGTCATTCAAGCTTGCTAGTTAGCTAACCTGCGCACTGAAAAACTGTGGTTCTTTGGCTTTGAGGTTTAATTGAACCAATGAGATTATCTCTGCCTCCAGACCAGCTCTGCCTCTATGAAATATAAAACTGAAACACCAATCTGAGTTTGTGATGTGGCAGCAGTCTAACCCTAGTTCACGTGGAAGACTGGTAGAGTTCACTGTGGATGTGGGCCACTGACAGTAGGTGGTCCATCCATACATTAAGGTCGATCAGGAGTCGGTTACCGTATCGCGTCACGTGACACCGCCGCCGTCTGTGAGCCCACGGGCCTGGGAATGTGATACGATAATAATATGTAGTTTAACAGGAGCCGTGGTGACACCAACACAAGATGGATGTGAGGTGACATAATAACAGTAGTAAGGTTACATGTTCTGATGCAGGGCTGGGGAATGAAACTGCCTAGGGTAGAGCGTAGGGCGGAGTGTGTGTGTGTGCGCACGCTGTACACACAACTATGCAAACACACATCTATGCTACTGCACATATGTGCACTCATGCATGCACATACACACAACAAACCTTAGGACTGTCTCAGAGGTTTACAGTAGACACACACACACACACACACCGTGGGAGACAGCAGACAGTTGACGAGGTGCCAGGATTTCAATGGGTTGACCGCAGACATGAAAAGCTCCTCAAAGTTCAAAAGCTCCTCCTCCTCCTCCTTTACTCCTTTACTCCTTTACCTCTCCGTTACCTCTCCCCCTCACCTTCACACCTTAATGACACTAATTACAAGCAATTACTCTACATATCTTCTCCCCCTCTCCCCCCCAGGCTGCGTTCACAAGCCCTGCCGATGCACAGGAAAGTACATTGACTTGAGCTGGAGGTAAACTACGCTGCATCGCTGCTATGCTCCTGTTGTTTATTGAGCTTTGTGATGTTGATAATTCACATTTCATCACTTTTCACTCCATCATCTCCTCTCTCTGATCTCTGCAGTGTAAGGCTACATCCACACTAAGTCGTTTAAATCTAGCGTCTAGCACTTTCGAAAAGCTCGCCGTCCACACCAGACCACCAAAAATGCATACTTCCTTCCATGGGCATGAGCAGACCACTCGTCCACTCGGCCGCTCACGGCAGTGACAGTGAAACGGCATCGTTTTTGAGAGCCTCCATTTTCGGCATCCACACTACAACAGGTGTGGACGAGGCCTTAGCGAGGATGTGGCTTTAGTGTGGAGGTGGCCTGAGATGTCTCCTCAATCTAATCCCCCTGTATGTAGTTTCGGAGGCAGACCCCCCAGTCGTCTCTTACTATCTTATCTCTCATTCCAGTGAGTAAAGTCTCCTGATGAAACTTCGCTAATGTAAATATTTGCCGCTGTCGTTACGGTGAATGTGGTGGAGGTGTTCAAACCTGACGCAGATCTCTGTTGATGGAAGGAAACTACCTGGGGGAGGGAGATCAGTGATGAAGCTGAAAGTAATTAAATACATTTACTCCAATTACTAGATTTGATACTTTATTTATTATTAAGTATCACAAAAAACAAATATAAAAATATAAAGTACAAGGCCTAAATACAATAAAATATGCAATAAACATGAACGTGAATTAAAAGCACTTGTTTCTATTTTTTCATATTTATACTTCAAATGTTGGATTACAAAATGTAAAAAAATTATTGTTCACATGTGAAAACTATCCAAGAAGCTCATGTGCTTTGAATTCACATGTGTATTTTCATATGTGACATTTTGTAAACGGTACACTATGGATTTATATCAGCCTTAAAAGGTGCATAAACTCTAATTCACAAATAAAGCGGTGGGTTAACCAGGTTTAACCGGGTTTACCCTCCACTACATCCCTTCACCGATACTAGTATTGGTGATTAAACGGGACAAAACCCAAAATAATGATAATAACTCAGAAATAAAATAAGACGAAATGTGTATGTGTGTGGTTGAGTTTTACTCTGAACCAAAGAAAATAAGTATTTTCAGTATTTTCTCTTAAATTATATTTCATCCCTCTCAAACATTGAAGTACTCTTTCTACTTCCTGTATATATGGTCAGTGAAGACCGACCATAGTCAGCTATATCTGACTGAGGTTCATTCATTTAAGAACTAAATCTACCATCAAAAGCTAGTATAGCGTCTCTCCCTTTCAAACACACACACACACACACACACACACACACACACACCTCTACAGTCTCACTGAATACCAACAGATTAATTTAAATCAGATTTAAGTCGGTGATCCTCTGATGAGTTTATTCAGGTTATCTGTGTGTATTAGTGTGTGTGTGTGTGTGTGTGTTGGCTTATCAGTGAGTTAAGCCCAGAGCGGTTAGCTAGCTAGCTGATAGCGCTGATGATAGCCTGCTGTCTGTGTTTGCTCTCCATCCCAGCCCGAGATAACAGGAGATCAAATTAGCTTCACCATCCTGAGTCACTCTTCCTCCTCTGACTGGATCTGGACTATAAACTGAAATCCACCATATGAAATAAAAGCACATTATGGGTTAATATTAAAGTTATGAGTCATCAGGCATTGCTCATTTTTCTGGTGTTAATTGTTGTTGTTTTTAAAAAGTGAACATGTTGAAACAATATGTTAGTTACTCCCAGTAAAGAAGAAGAAAGAAGAAATTAAAGCTGTAATTGTGTAAACAGGCGTTAGCTGGCGGAAGCTTCTTGCTTGATAACGTTAGCTATTGGTTGAAGGAGTTATTTTGGAGAGGAATGCGGAACAGCTTTACAGCAGAAACAGGAAGTAGGCCGCCCCCTGCTGTCTCGTCTCGACTCTCACAAGACAAGACATTTAAAAAACAGTATTTTAGTGTATTTTCTCTATTAACCAGACAAGAGATGAGGACAATTTTTTAGCTTTTGAGAAGTTTATGAGATAATGAGATTATTTCTGCCTCCGAGAAATGTTTGTCGAACTAAAGCTCCAATCTGCAGTGATGGAGAGGAAAGGAGAGGATGGGAGGATGGAGGGGAGGATGGGGGGGGAAGCAGCAGAGGATGGAGGAGGCAGACAACAGACAACAGACAGCAGACAGCGCTGAACCAGGTCGGTGGTGAAAAACTGTTTACACAATAAACCTTCAATTAGCAACAGGCTAACTGGTTAGCAGCTACATGGAGGGGGGGGGGGGGACACCTACAGTGTCTGACCTGATAAAATCATGAATGAAAATAGTAATCATTACAACACCCCCCAAAACACACACATGCAGGCAGACAGACAGACAGACAGGCAGACAGGCAGGCAGACAGACTCATTTGAATCATAATAGTTTTAATTAGAGTAATAAAAACAGTCAGGTGGTGAAAACAGATGATCCGTCTGACATCTTACGATGGAAACACATTCACTGAAACTGAAATAAGATCAGAATCACATCAAAACGTTCTCCAGAGTTTCCACTACTGCCTCCATTTCTGATGACATGAAGATCATAGATCAGACGTCTGGACGTCCCAGAACCAGAGAGATGAAACGCCTCAGAGTCTATTGACGACTGACTGGTGAGGATGGTCACTGGTTTGTCCTCAATAATGAATAAACTAAAACTATTATGCTTCAAATCAATAAAGGTATGGGTTCCTCTGTGTCTGTGGCCAAACCGAAGGGGAACCGGTTGCAGAAGGTTCAGGGATCTAAAGTGTTTTTTGAGTCTCATGACAAAAGAAGGAATGTGAAGGATTCCCTCGCCAAGGCAGAAGTTCTCCTCTGGACGTAGAAGATTTGTTCCTACCTGTTCGCTATTGCAGAAGACACATACTTGGTCCATGAGACGTGTTTTGCAAACAGGGATATTGCAGGATGCTACACACCTACATGTGAGACACACACAGACACACACACACACACACACAAAACACAGTATACACACTGAGGTGATACACACACACTAATACATGCTCATGAAAACACACACGGATACACAAGCGCAGAGCTATTGCATACACACACACACACATAAATATACTCAAACAGAGCGTTTGAACACACAAAGTCGGAAGTCAGAAGTCAGAACGACTTTTAATTGCAACATTGAACACATGCAGGGGGAAGTGGCCACACAACACACACACACACACACACACACACATGCATTTCTTAAGGTCTGCTGCCTTATCCCATCCCCACCGATCTTCCTCCAAGGCGGCCAGGGAGCAGAGGGCGCCGACGATAGTCCGCGCCCGGGGACCGCTGTCTTCGTCAAGGACAGTCGACTGGATATTGCATGTTTTTTGACGGGGTTCTTTCCAGGAGGAAACCCAAGTGAACACGGGGAGAACATGCAAACTCCACACAGAAAGGCCCGGGAGATAACCCACCTGGGCACTCCAGACTCACTAGCGCCCCAGGCGGGAATCGACCCCACGACCTTCTTGCTGTGAGGCAGCAGTGCAAGCACTGCGCCACCGTGCCACCGGTCGATGCTCACACATGCTCACACATGTACCCTCAACATTTTCTCAACACCACTGCAGGCTGGCCTACTGCAGGGCGTAACACACCAACACGCCAACAAGCCGTGACAGTCGTACGTTAGGAAACGTGTAGGTGTCGATGTTTTCACAGCGATAACAGCTCTCCATTACATTGGCAAGGTGTGAATCAGACTAGCGCAAAACAACCCACACCGTCAGGAGAGGAAAAACAAAGACGAAGGAAGAAACAAGTGATGAAGACGAAGTTCAAACACAATATGAAACAATTCCTTAAAGCTCCTGCTCTCTGTCAGCGCAAGACGTGGGCAGGAGTCAAATCCAGGTCAGTCGTAAGACACTTAACCCCGGGGGGCGGGGCCAGAGCGTGACACGTCTTCATTGGTCTAGGATTACCTGGTTTTGGTTGTTCCTGTTTGTGGGTCAGTAACAGTTCAACACCTTCATGCTGCCGTAGCGTTACTTCCTTATTCATCCCTTCTCACAATGTGCAGCATCAGAAAACTTTTCCAGGTGAAAGTGAAAGCTTCCCTTCACCGGTTGAGGAAAGTCAACCACCCTTCATTGAGAGTGGAGGCGGGTGGGAGGGTGGGTGATGTGCACCAGAGATTACGACCCCACAGCAATGCGGGTACATGATGTTTGTCTTAATGTGCTGTACCGATGAGTCATTTCTAACCATGTTTGTTGACTTGATCCTGGTTTCATCATGCGTTATAACCCTGCCCCCGTGTTGGTAGGCCTCCGCCCTGCTGAGGTGCTCTTGAGCAACACACTGAATCCATACCAGCTTTTGGTATATCACAAAAAACCTGCTGATTTTAAAGTTGTTATATGTTGAATTTCAACATCAATAAATCACATCAATGTAGAACCATCGGTATAACTCCACCATCCTCCACCAGCCTCTACCAGCCTGTCAGCCTCTACCAGCCTGTCAGCCTGCATTTCACATTGTGGCCACCGGGTCGATTTGGAGGGAAATCTGCTGGATTGCTTTACGGCACAAAACAGGAAGAGGGCGCTGTTCTTCCAGCGCTAAAGGAGCTAAAGATAAAGAGTTTCTGGCAACGGCAGATGGAGGAAGGAGGGAAAGGAAGATGGAGAAATCACTTCCAACATGTTGATCCTCTTCAGGAAAGACAAAGACGCCAGGGATGGGGAGGGGGAAGGAAGCACCGGGGCTGATGGGAAATGTAGTCTTAATGTGGAGAAACACCACTGGTGAGATAGAGGCTACCAGTCGTCTCCATGGTCTCACTGGTTTGCTGTAATTACACCAAGTTTTACCAAATTGTTTGATCAATGGCATACTGAGGTTAGTAAATGCTACAGCAGTTTCATATCAGCATCACCTCTCAGAAATCCATGTGGTTTGGATTTGGTCTTGCATGAACATCCTTTATAACCGAGGCCGTAGGACGCCGCCACGACCACCCGTTCTGAACAATCACCGCCCAGGTTTCCCAACGCCACCTTATCGCTAACATCGTTTTATTTGTTCACAGGCTTACAGCAGAACAAAGGTCATCTTAGAGCTAAGATGCTTTGGAAACCCACCCCCCCCTCTTCCCCCCATGATCACCATTTCTCTGCACAGTTGTGGGTCTTTCTTTGGGCTTAAAGGTTCAAGGCTTTAGGCGTCTTTGGCTCCAAAGCTTCTGGGGGGGGGGGGGGGGGGGGGCTTTTGTAGACAACCTTGGGAGGCTTTCTATTCAGCTGGGGTGTATTATAGCCGTCAGCACTTGGGCTATATGTAATTAGTGTCGGGGTCAAAGGGCAAGGCGGGACTTAAGCCTGAGACCTACTGGTCAGTCAACAGACCCGGGGACCAAATCCCCCTGGACTATGGGGACGGAAACCCCGCTGCTGACAGATCTGAGGCCGTGCAAACACACACACACACACACACACACACGCTGGGTCTAATATGGATCCACACACAAGCAAGGTCTCGCATGCTGACACACACACACACACAGTAAGCTAAGCACAAACACAAACATGCAGCTCTAACATGAATTCACACACAAACAAGGTCTCAGATGCAGGCATGCAACCTGTCACACGCACACACACACACACACACTCTTCCTTTTTCCATTCAGTTGTATTACGCAACAGTGGGGGCACAGCAGACCACGCCAGACAATTACCTGTTGCCAGAAAGCGAATAACAACTGCGGTGATTCTGACGACATGAATACCAGCACAAACACACACACACACACACACACACACACACACAAAGGATCTGCATGCCTGTGCCAGCTGCCACACAAACATGAAAGGCTATAATTTAATGTTCATAAAACAGAGAGTGCGTGGAAAGTTCAGCGGCTCTGTCAAAGCCGCAACCTTGAGGCTTCCTGCTCGTTCCTGCTGCCGTCGGTCCGGCCTGCATACCTGCAGCGCTGCTGCACCTTCACAGGCATAACCCTGCCGCCT